>JBBPQV010000038.1:0-63626 GCA_038092675.1 Boletus rufocinnamomeus
AGGGCGGGCGAGGGTACGGGCGGGGGTGCAAAGAACGGCGGAAGGGGTAGTGCTGGTGCAGCGTCCGCACCCTTGATCTCCACTTTGTCGGCGTGGAAACTGTACCGAAGCTTGGAAGGCTCCTTCGGCGCAGAAGTCTTCACGCTACCAAACAGCGGTTTGGTAGCAGAGGGCGGAGACAGTGTCGTCGCTGGCGGCAGTGGAGCCGGCTTGCCATTGATAAGGGCAGTGTCGTCGGCAGGCTCGATAATTTCCGTTGGACGTATAACTGATTTGGAAGCAATGGCCTCATCGGTTTCTTGGGCCTTGGACGACGGTCTAGTAGGTGGGGTTTTACGCCGCTTGGAAGGGCTCTCTTCACCCTCCAGGATGGTGATTGTCTCCACAACAAGGGAAGTAGAGTGGGTTGTATGTAAGGAGCCGTTGGGTGCAGAAGCGAAAGGTTCGCTGTCTGAGACTTCTTCCCCACGAGTCGACCTTTCCATTTCCGGAGGCGGTCTCGAGCGTTTAGTGCCCTGCGAAGCAAACATAAGCCAACCAGCTGGGTTCATCGAAGGGTCGACCCACCTTGGGGACAGTGGCTTCAATGATAGCCTGTGCAGATATCTCCGGTTCTTGTTCCCTTGGCTTCTCAGCGAGCTTGGCAGTAGGTTTGGCTCGCTTAGCCACAGGCTTCCTCACTGGTGCTGGAGGTTTGACAGGACTAGCAGTCTGGTACGGATTAGATACATCTGGCTTCCTTGCGGGGGTAACCTCCTTGATGAGCTCAGTCATAAAATCAGCTGCTCGGGTAGGCCGGGAAGGCGGAGAAGCCTGTGGTGGTGAATCGCTCTCCTTCCACGTCTGCCGTAAGGGGGATGGGATGGCCGGTGTGGTGTGTTTCATTGGTAACCCACCTGTACGAATGCGAGGTTGTATACCATTCGCCTTCGAAGGCGTGACCGGCGGTGCGGGAGCGGGCGTGGCAAAAACAGTGGTTTTACCGTTCAAAAATGTCGCAGAAGGTCCGGTGGCGTGGTGTGAAGGTGGAGTAGGAGATCCCGGCATCGAACTTGGGAAACTGATGGTCGAGGTTGAGGGCACCACCGGCTTTTGAGGTGTCGAGGATTCAGCCTCATCACCCACACGCCGCCGCTTCGTGTCAATCGTCGTCGGCGTCTTAGGAGGTGACAACTTAATGCGATGTTGCTGCGGACGTGGTGCAAAACCGGGAGACTGGTAGCGATTGCGGGGACGCGAACTGCCTGCACCCTGCCACCGGTACACGCCATTAGGATTCCTGGAGAGGGTTTTGCGCGGTGTTTGGATATTGCTAGTGCCCTGAGTTTGGTTTGGGGATGCGCTGCGTGAAGGTGACACTGAAAACCGAAATGGTTCAGGCTTGTCAGGAACAAGCGTTGACCCTAAAGCAACAATGGCAGAGCCCTGAGTAAATACGCCCCGACGCAACAAGCCCCGGCGCACCTTGCACGTTTTTCTGGATGTAATCCACAATGCCGGCTGCCTCAAAGTCGTTAAGGGGCTGCCCGGCTTTCTCGACCAAAAACCTCGTGACTGGCTCGAGGTTTTTGGCCAGGGAAGAACTGGAAGGGGCAGGGGCAGGGGCAGGGGAAGGTGTGTTCAAAGAAAATGGTTGATGTGGAGGTGATTGTGCAATATGACCTGAACCTGCGGTCGGACCGTTCATCACCGATGGCCTTGATGAATTAAGTGACGACTAAATGAGGATTGAGCAATCTTGAACTCGAAGGAACGGAGGTCGGGTACATGCCTGGTGTTGCGGTGGCGGAGGTGGAGGTAATGGTTGTTGCGGTGGTGAGAAGCGACGAGGAGGAGGACCTTGCTCAATCTCGCCGTCGGACGGGCCTGAGATGTCAGAATCCTCTGGTTCGCTGTCGTCTCGGAAGGGATTTAGAAAGTTCATTAGTCCGGAAAGACTCCAAGGCTGAAGAAAATAGTTCAATGCAGAAGAAGTTTTGAGGCAGATGGGCGCACGCACCGATTTTTTCGACGGGTGGACCTTGCTCGATTTCGAATGTCGCGTGTATGGCGAAGAGAGGTTGTTTCTGTTGGCGCGACGTTCATTCCGTCTGACAGCGCTCATTGTGAATAATAAATAACGTTGTGCTCGACAGGACGAGCAACAAGTGTGACTGGAACGAGCTCGACGACGACAAGCTCGAGGATGAAGTGAAAGGAGAAGATACGAGAACAACGATCACGACAGGGAATAACGGAGTTCAGGGCCGGCCTCGGAAGGACTTGTTGAATTTGCTGGTTTTCATTGTTCTGCCAACAACACACACAGTCGCCATGCCTGACAAGGTCGTGAAGACGCCCTACCCGCTCATCGACGCAGACCCGCATTTCTCTCGTGTCGTTCGTTATTTCCGTCCTTCCGACTATGCAACCTGGGCTACAACAACCGCCGCGTTTCCAGCTGCCTTGTACTTGTGGAGTATGCACTTCTTTCAAACCGATTGCCCTCTGTAATAGAACAATGCTTCCGCAGACATGGCAGACCCGTTACCACCCAATATCCGCCTCCGGACTACCCTTCGCCTCGGCGGACTCATGGGCTTCATAGGTGGCTTCCTCTTCGCGTACCAAAATTCGAGCTGTAAGCATCCTCTCGGCACCCACCGGGACCTGATCTCATCACACCACAAGTGCGTTTCTGGGGCTGGACGGAGAACAAACGTGAGGAGGAGTTGGACTTGGCCGAGTTGAGGCAACGCGTCGCCGAGGGCAAGCCCTTGCATCCCCAGTCTTCTCAACCAAACTGGATACAAGACGTTGCCTACCGCAACTCCGCATGGTCCCAACTTAAATTCCGTGAGTGCCCACGTGGTCGTACATCGTCCCTTCTGACTCGACTCGCTTTCAGAGGCGTTCCCGATGTGAGACTATTGCGCCATCTCCGCAGTGCAATATCCTAACGATCTCCACAGGTTCAACTTTGTCAATCACCAACATCATGGAATAGACCCCGCCAAATACGGCGTCGGGGAAAAGGAGTCGGTCTGATAGATGTTATACTTGAACTGTACATTTGCAGCTAGCAATTATTGACTCGTATCCCTTGGTATCGGGATCCCTGGACGACAAATTCTACTTGCGCAAGCAACTATTGGTTGAATCTCTTTCGAAACGTACAATCTTGTTACGACTACCTTCAATGCCTGAGCAAGAAATTCCCGACCACCTCAAGGTACCTTTCTGTCTCCTCCAGCTGCGGGACATGCGCCGACTGGGCAAATTGAATCCATTTAACCTTCGGAATGTATTTGAAGAATGGTTCGACGGTCATGTCATGCGCTTCGTCGTAACGCCCATTTAGAAGTAACGTAGGGACGTTTATCTTGTGAAGGTCATCGATGATGCTCCAAGTTTTGAGCGAACCGACAATGTGGAACTCGTTTGGTCCGTTCCTAGCCAAGTAAGCAAGTTCAGGTCGTAGTTGACCGAGAGAGAGAATACTTGCATGGTCATGTACACCGTCGGATCCTTTTCCGTCCACTCCAGGCCAACTTTGAGGGATTGAGGCATAGGCTTCAGTCTGCACAGGAAGTGGTCGTAGAAGACCTGAGTTGCTTTGACGTAGTCCTCGTGAGTAGTGGTGCCTTCCGCCTCATGCTTGTTGAGCGCATCCTGGGCTTGTTGGGGCAACTGAAGCCTCAAAAGCGCTGCTGCTTCCATCCACAACTTCATACTCGCAGGGGAATCAGAGATGATAAGCTTGTGTAATCCCTTGGGTTGCTGAGTTGCGAATACAGAACCGAGCATCCCTCCCCAAGACTGACCCAGTACATTGTAATCGTCGTGGATACCCAAGTGATCCAACAGGTTGTGGAGTTCGTCGACGAATAAGCTTACGGTCCAGAAACTAGTGTCACCATTTTTCTCAGGGAGATGGGTGGAACGACCGTTGCCGATCTGATCATAGAGGACGACAGGGATGGCGTGGAGGGTAGTCAATTTAGCGATGACCTCAAGATACTCATGCGCGCATCCCGGGCCGCCATGGAGCAAGACGAGGGGCCTGATGCCAGACTTGAGGTCACCAGAGACCTTGTACCAGGTCTTGCACGGCTTGCCTGCAGCTGGCACTGCGAATGGTGCCTCTCCTTCGACAAAATTAGGAAGGTTGACAGAAGACATGACGAGTCTGTCGAGAGCACAAGTCAAACGCAATCTTGAACACTGCCAAATCCCTCACCGGTTCGTTCGTCTGTCGAGCGTTTGTGGGGGAATGCTTGGTGGGATGACTCGTCAGATCGAGCTTGTCGATTTTAGATCAAGTCCCATGCACACATGGTTATTTTGGTCTTTCGTGGAGACCTTATCGACGGTGGTATTAGAGTGTGGGGTACTAGATACGATGTCCAGTGAGTTGGTGATTGTGCGGTAAGTGGCCGGCGCGCGGGCGGGCTGGGAAATATTGCACTCAGCGGTCGAATTTACACACCTCACTTTAACTTGCGCATTCTCCGCCTGCCGAGGAGGTACAAAGCTTACACCACTTTTTGCAGTTGCTCTACACATTCATGTCGTTGTATCCGTGCGCTGGTTGCATTCTTTCCGAGCGGGCTCCGTCGTGGTCTCACCTCGTACAATGTACCTCTCCTTCTTCGATTCAGAAGCTTCAGCACCGCCTTCCGACGGATTACGTAATACAAACTTCCCTTAATTTTCCGAGCAAAGTGCCCAAAGTTCAAGTCCGCATCAACTTTGACGTGTCGTTTTGCTGTCCCAGCGTTCTTTGCGTTCTGGCTCACCTCCCTCTAGCCGACGAGGCAGAAGATTGCCAATGACAGTTGGATTGACGTTGTATGATGTCCTTGGTATACCAATCAATGCGACCACAGAGGATGGTTTGTCTCTCAGTTCATTCATTCATTCTATGCCATTTTTCTTATGTAGTCGTCCTGCAGTGAGGAAGGCGTACAAGACAAAAGCACTCGAAACACACCCAGATAAACTCGAGCCAACAGCGAGCGACCGCGCGCGCAGAGCTGCCGAGGGCAAGTTCAGAAACGTATGAGCACCGTGGAGTTGCGCGTTTACCCTGTGTGCCTTTAACTCATACTGAACGTCCGCAGGTCTGTGAAGCTTTCCAAGTTCTGAGCGATCTGACCAAGCGAAAGGTTTGCCTGTCGTGCGCTCATCATGCATGCCATCCTTGACGAGCGTCACCCCCCAGGCCTACGATGATCGTATACAACGCGCACAGCTGAATAAGCAAGTCTGGGACGACGAACGCGAGAGGCGGAACAAAGAGCGCGAAGAATGGGCGCGGCAGGCCAAGGAACGGAGCGAAGCCCGTATGAAGACACGGGCTGATTTGTACGAGAATATCCGCAAGACCAGGGAAGAGAAGGAGATGCACTCTCAGCTGGTGGAACAGTTTTACCAAGAGCTTTGCGATCGAAATCCAGAATGGGAAATCAGGAAACAAGAAGTCCTCAAGGTACTCATCGTCCTTCGCCCCTTCAGCAGCATGCTCACATGATCACTCCTATAGCGCAGAGAGATGCGAGAGAAGGCACAGTCATCCACACGACACTCCCGTTAGTGACTTTTTATGGCCGTATTTTTATATCCCTATGCCGGAGTTTTGTATATTTCTGACCTGTTGTACTATATGTTCCATGGTCGTTTCCTTCATACATTTCTACTCCCACCCTTTGAAACTTTGCCCCCTTCGTCTTATTTAATTTGGTGTACATAGTTGTGGGTCCTTTGTTGATTGTGCGCGCTGGATCTATCCTTGTAATATAATGCGACACCTTCCTACTCTTCCGTGACTTGGTTGCCTACTAGAAGATTAGCATGACTCGCAGGATGGCTTGAAGACCTTGCTCACCAAGTCACCCCACGACGAGCTTGGCTAGCCGGCTTTGGGCAATCCGTCCAACATCCTCGACTGCTCTGTCGAGTTCCTCACGCCAAACGTGACTGTGTGTCTCAACAGGCACGAAACTCTCTATGGATGGCTCGTCCGGTGATAGAGAATGCGTGATTCTGAGCTTGTCCTCCATCTCCTCCGCAATCACAGCTCGGCTTCGGCCATTGACAAACGTGATGTATCGTAACCCAGGATATACATGCTCATAGCACGCATTCAGATGTGCGAGGCGCGCGAGGACCTCTGGAGGGGTCGGCTGCGATGTGCCTCCGCTTTGCTCCTTTGAGCTTAGGACGGAAAGGTTCTTCGTCTCTCCAATCCTGGGGTGCCCTCCGATGAACTGAGCCCGAAGCTCTGGATTCCAGTTCCGAATAATGTCCATAGACTTGCTGAGGACGTTCTCGATATCGGAACGGTGATACACGCGGGGCTTGTCGCGCTGGGTAGCGAGCAGCTCGGGGAGCAGATGTTGTGCAAGGACATCAGAGTGTTCGAAGAGGGCGATCAAGATGTCTTTGAGCGCTTGCTCGACGTTTTGCTCGCCATCGTGGTCGTGCACGGACATGTCGCACGTTGATGTGTTCAGTGGTAAGAGATCAGCTGGCTTATCTGATAGTGATCGTGCCCCTCCGGGCCGTTGGACGGCGTTTGGATTTCCCTGGCTTGTTCACCTGCCAGTCAGCAGAGATCTTCGGGTGCCGATGTGAGTCGATATAAAATATTCCGAGAAAATGGTCGTCGGGACTCCGTTCTTTCCCCTCATCTTCAGTCTCTGTCCATGGCATCAGCTCAACCATTTGTCTTGCGCTGGGGAATCATCTCCACCGGCGGGATCTCGGGTGCTTTCGTAAGGGTGAGTTATCGCAGGTTCAGACAGACTGCGGCCTTCTGATCAACGTACTGTAAGGACGTCATCCTCGATCCCAAGACGTAGGCGAAAATGTTCTGGGTCATGCTTCCCGTCGCTGACTCACTCCTGAAGTCGTGATGTCCACGACGTAGTACACAAAGTGACAGCAGTCGGCTCCCGTAGTGTGGATTCAGCAGTCAAGTTCATCGCTGAGCAAGCACACGGAGATCCGTCCATCAAGGCATACGGCAGCTACGCAGAGGTCTATGCGGACAGGGTAAGTAGTCGTTTTCGCTTTGCAGCATGAATCCCGTTGGTTCACAAACAAACCACAAAGAACGTCGATGCCATCTACATCGGTTGGTGGCAATGTTATTTTGTAGCTAAACCAGCATCGCTCATGGTGATCTACCAGGTACTCCTCACACGATCCATTACGAAAATGCTTTGGATGGCATCAAAGCAAAGAAGCATATACTCTGCGAGAAGCCAGTCACGTCCAATGCTGCAGAGCTCCGGTCCCTCCTTGCAGCCGCGAAAGAACACGGTGTTTTCTTTATGGAGGCCCTCTGGACAAGATTCCAGCCACTCACACTAGAGGTCAAGAAGATTGCGGAAAGCGGTGTCCTAGGAGACCCTGTTGCATTAACGGCTGACTTGTCCGTCGATTTCGGTCTAAGTAGTGAGTGACGATGTGATTTGCCGCGTTGGGCTGTTAATGACACGCGCACCTCAGAGCTGCCACTTACTCACCGAATCCTGAACCCTTTGCTGGGAGGTGGGGCGCTGCTCGACCTGTAAGTAGAACAATCAGCGAAAGATATGATCCACCTTACTTATTTATTGTGTTCAGTGGCCCTTACCCATTGATTTGGGTACGTCAATCACTTTCCAGTCATAACACCTAATCTCATCACCGCTTGCAGGCCATCCTCGCGTTGTACGAACACCCTTCTAACAAGGGGGCGAAACCCTCGAACATCACAGGCACCATGCTTAAAACGCCGTTGACGGGAGTCGATCGCAGTACCTCTTTCATAGTCACTTTCTCGCCCGACTCACCTTCCGCTTCAAATACACTCGCAGCACAGGCAGTGTTGAGTTGCAATGGCAACGCGGCTTCCTACCAAACCGGTGTTGTCACCCGCTATGAGCGCGGGACAATCACCATTGCTTCGCCTATCTATTGCCCAAAGTCGTTCACCGTGCAATACTTCCAGGAAGACAAGTCAGGGACTGTCGTGAAAGAAGAGACAAGAACGTTCGACTACGTCGGGGTTGGGTGGCACTTTGAGGCAGATGAAGTTGCGCGATGCGTGAGAGATGGGAAGGCGCAGAGCGACCTTTGGGGGCATGACAAGAGCTTGTTGGAAATGGAAATCTTTGACGAGGTAAGGCATGGAGTACGGGTGATTTTCGTCGACTTATTTGCGTATGTGATCCTAGGTCAGACGCCAAGGCGGTTACAAGTTCCCTCCTGGAGTTGAGAAGGTTCAATGAACTACCAGTCGACTGTGCGGTCGGTTGTTCGGGCGAGTTGGTCTAGCGACTTGGCTGCAACTATCTGGATCAGCCGTCTGGAAATGCGTGTACACTGTACAATAGATTTATACCTGGAAAATCGAAACACTGTCTGTGACACCCAAGAAAATACGAGAGTACCAGATATTGTGGGGACCGTGAAGGGTGACCTGAGCTCAGGGTCAGATTTGCCCTGATTTCCCTATTTTGCGGTGTCTACACTTTGAAGTACCACTACAAACACACCGAAGACAAACCGACCCCATGGCCGACAAGTTGAACGTTTCATTGGAGCCACACCTTCGAGACGCATTAACGGCTCTTTTGCGGATCCTGCCAGAAGAAACTTCTCAGCAACTAACCCCCAGCCTGTCATCCGAGTCCGAAACGAGTGCGGCAGTTGTACCAGTCATCCCGTACGAGCTCATCCTCAAGATATCGAGGTGGTGCCAGACTACAGATGGCAAGGCCGCCTTGCAAACCTGTTCACCACCCCTCGACCCGCACTCTTACACGATGATCTCCCTGTTGGCTGGTACCCGCACGTCGCCCGAAAAGCATTTTCCTCCTTACGTCGCGAAAGACCCCGAAGAGGATCAACGTCTGCGGACCAAGGATAGAAAAGCTATCGCTACCTTGGTCAATGCTGTCATGAGCGTCATTGGGACGGGCGTTGCGACTTGGTGGGCAAGCGAGCATACGGGGATGCGACTCGAATGGGTATGTGGAACTGTCTATTTCATCCCCTTGGTTCGTCAGGTTGACATAGCTGTCAACAGCGTACGTTATCGGCCGTATGTGCGGCGCTGTTCGTGGCCTTGGCTGAGATCATACTATATATGATTTGGGATTCTCGACAAACATCGAAGCCGCGCAAGCCCGCTCGCCGGTCTGTCATGATTCGACACAAGGATACCGCGGAGAGCAGTAGCGACCCCGACATTATCCCTCGAGCGTCGAGCACAGCTGTTGGAAACATGAACCTTCGCCATAGGACTACTACGTCAACAACGGAATCCATCATTTCATGAAATTGTTCTCTCCATGATTTACCAAATCTTGGTATAGCCCAAACTTGCGCTAAGCTACTTCCTTACGACGGAACCGAAAGGTTTCATTCCAGGCCCGGGGCACTGAAAGAATCAACATTATATTACTTGTATCAGACATGTGTCAGTAAACTGCTTCCTCTCATCCCTTCTTTCCTTTCTTTTTCTTGTTAACCGGTGCGTTGGGTGGCAGCTCAACGGAACCTCCAGCTGCCTCAGCTTCAGCACCTGCGCCTTGTTCGATCTTCGTGCGTGCTTCCAAGAAGAACATGACATCCCTGAGTTGATCTTGTAGTTCAGATATCTTCGTGTCTTGTTCTTGCTTTTGCCTCTCCGAGAGTTCCGCCTTCTCCTTCATCTTCCCCAAATTCTTGAGCAACCCCTCACTGACTGCCTTTTCCTCCTTGAGCTCTTTCTCGAATTTCCTAGCGAGCTCGGCAGCTTTGTCCGCCTTCTTTTCCACCTTCTGCTTTTCCCGATGTATCACTTCCAGTCTCTCCTCCTCTTCGTGGCGGCGCAGCTGTTCCTGTGCCACTGCTTCGGCTTTTCCCTCTTCCACTTCACGGCCAAGTTTCTGCATTAAGCTCTGCAGCTCCTCGACCTGGGTCCTTAAGTGTGTGAGCTGTTCTTCGTAGAAAGACCTCTGGGAATCGAGTTGAGATGTGAGCAAATATGAATATTCAATGCCAATAGCTTCTATTTTTTCCGCGCTAAGCGCATCGGCATGACTTGGTCCCAGCGCATCATCGTCCCTGAGGTTTGTCCCCATGGAAGATGAGGCAGAGGGAAGTTCAACCAACTTTCCATCTGCCTTGTTTTGGATCAGTCGGTGGACATATCCATCGCTGGCATAGTCCCAAACACGCTGGGTCTCCAATTCAAGGGCATAGAGATGTGTCGTATTTTCATAGTGGGCGTGAGCATGTGCACGACCATAGCGACCGCAGCCAATGTTTCCGCAAATGAGACATATCCAAAGGTTTGTCGTAGATGGACAATCGGCACAGGTTGAGATGGATGGCGTGGATGCATTCGCAAATGGAATGGTACGTGAACGCGACGTCGTGGGATGGGAGGACAGCAACGTTTGAGAGTACCGACAGACCGGACAGCTGTAGTTTAATTGTAATTTCTTTGAGGAATGTCCCAAGAATAGTGGACGAACCGGCTGTCACCCCACTTGCTGAGGCACATGCAGTGGAATGTGTGAGAGCAAGGGACGGTAATCAGACCCGTTACCGCGGCATCCATTCTTTCGAGGCACACAGGACATGTTGGAAGTTCGTACATCGAGGACTGTGGAGAGCCCAAACGAGATATCGCTGCGGACACAGAGTCGTCCGTATCAATCTCCACGGATAAGACGCGTACTACATGACATGTCTCAGGCTGGGAACGGGTTTGAGATGCTTCCCAACAAACACATTGACAATGTACTCACGTCCATCGAATTAAACGGCTTCCCATTATAAGCTTCTACAAATTCCGTCGCTTCTTCCGACCGTCGAAATCTGATGAGAGCCATCGAACGATTGGGCATAGAGTCTCTATAAGGTATATCCTGAGAGGTCACATAAGCCGGAAGCGACCACAGGACAAACACTAACCGAACCAACCGGAGATGAGCCATTCCTTCCGCGGCGGGAGCCACGAATGCAAGAAAATCTGAGGGTGTCATCCATGCCGGAACAGCGAGAACGCCTAGAGTGACTCCGTCATCAAGGTTCGCTTCGCTTTCCGAGGGAAAAGACGTCAGTTTGTCGGCATCTGGCGGTCTATCACAGTCACGGTAGACATGCACAACCCCTTCCGGTAAGTTGGTGGAGCCAGACTTGGTACGGGTGTGAGGAACGAAAGTTGCAGTAGCAGGCCCTAACAGCAAAACATCCTGAATTTCGTCCGGATCATTAATATTGCTGATGATGCGTACCTCTGACACTCTCGTTCCTTTTACCGGCGTAGACAGACATGTTCTCGAAATCAATCCAGTCCAGTCGTATGGGGCCAAATCTGTAGTCTTTATGGGCGGGATTGAAGATCGCGTTCCTTCTCGAGGTTGGCTTTGCAGACTGAGACGGAAGATGCTCGAATACGGATTTCGGTAAGAAAGTATGGACAACGGGGGGATGTGACTGAGATATCTCCGTTTTTCTCTGCACGACGATTCGTATGTGATAGCCGCGCATTATGTTGCGGAGTGGTGTAGCATGCTGTTGGCCAGCAGCAAGTTATTGAACTAGGGGCAACGGCCTATCGTGGAAATTATACTTTTGACCCGGACAATGACGGACAACGATGAATTCTCTGTCAACACAAACTTTTGCAGATTTTGTGACGCATTTCTCATCGGGAAGGGTAAGGATGGTATCACCACAGCGACTGACACAGCGTCGTTGGATAGTATTGCCAATGATCTTGCCCGGGACGAAAGTCTCAGGTATGCACTCGTCCTACAGACGGTCAAGCCGCTGATTTAGGGATAGGGTACAAATGGGCACCAATAACCCATCGATATGGCCAAGCCTACACCATGCATGGGATACACTGGCTGGACAAGTCGCGTTTGACGAGGGAGATGAGCCAACTCGATCTCTCGTAACGAGCCTCGCAAGGTTTACCAGAAACCTTGTCGCAGCTGTACCGAGCAACCAGCAGAATGCATTGTGAGCTCAGATAACCGTTTCCCGTGACGGTGAGACCGATTCAAAGTTCCAAGTGCGATCGAACCTTCTCTGCGGCGCATCCTACATGCTTATAGTTCCTGGTCAGCAACACAGGATCCACAATGTGAGCGAAACTTCTGCGTAGAAATGGATCTGATCCGTTTGTATCTCGTACAGCATATGCGGCTACGCGTATGTTGATCCAGACACTTTCAAACATGGTAACATCGAACAATGACCTCATGACCACTCTATGGGAGACTTATCTGAACCTGCCTGAGGAGCAGGTCGTGTTCATGTGAGTGCTGAGCTGGGTTGGGTCGCTATTCAGGTTTCTCCCCTAACTATCTGAAGTCGACTGTTGGGTTCCCCTGATACTCGAACGATTTTATTGCTCCTTGTACTCTTGGTCAATTGCGTCCACGAGAACAATCACCGGCGGTATGTAACTTATGGTGTTCTTCTTGTCTCTAGGCTTACCACCCTTTTCAAAAAGGGGGTTGCTTGCTGAAACGCAAGTTGGTGCTAGGATATGCATTGCACTCCTGGATCGTATGGTAGTTCTATATGATGCAGAAGACTCTAGTGACGGTGGGAAAGCATTCGACTATGGGTGAACTCGGGATTCCCATCGCCCTGGACTACGTACTGAGCGACTTTCCTAGGTATCATCTATTTCAGCACTTATTCGACGGCGGTTTTGCGGCGCAGTTGTATGCGAACTTGAAAGTGTACGTTTTCTCCTCCCGTTTTGAATAATGGATAATGGTTGATCCGAGGCACTGGAAGTGCGGATGAAACAATTGCACCCCACCAAACCACACTGCTCAAGCTATTAGACTCATACCTCCACTCCTCACATTCGTCGACGGCACTTGTGGGGATGTGCCCTATGCTAACAGCATGCTTTTTCGAACTTTGCACGTTTTCCATCCAGGCACTCAGAAAATCGATTAGAATAGGGTCAGTAGATAATGCGGCTGGTCTCAATGGCGATTTGTCAGGTCGTGGTGGCTTTGATCTCCAGCTACCAAAGGCGTGCGAGGCACTTGTGCTAGTGATCCAGTGCCTTGCCAGCGCCATGCTTGAGTTCGAAGAAAATCGCATCGAAAAGAACTCAAAGGATGATCTGTCGCTCATTCGAGGTGCGATTTCGCCCCATGGTCAAGATATAGCAGTGTGCGCCATAGGTAAGTCCCTCATTAAACCCCACATGGCAACGTGGCTGGACTGAGATAAATATTGCCACAGAATTGCTGCAGCTTCTAGACGTTTTCCTCCCGCGGATTAATTTCGGGAAACCGGTCCCATCTTCTGAGCCGGTCCAAAGTATTCCTGGTGCCATGGAATCGACCGGGTTCTCATATGTAAAACGTGATCTCGTGCGTCTACTGGGCATTTTGTGCCACAAAGACAGAAAGATACAGGATTCTATTCGCAATTGTGAGGGTATCACCGTGATCATGAACATGTGTGTCGTGGATGAACGCAATCCCTGTGCGTCGCCCAATTTGCCATTCGGATCGTCCTTCTGGAATAACGCGATGGGTTAGATCTGCGTGAACATGCTATATTCACACTTCACAACCTCCTCGAGGATAACGAAGAAAACCAAAACATAGTGAACAGTATCCAACCTTCTCAAAGGTGGGACCAAGACGGAATGTTACGGAGGTGACTGTGTTGGTGTATATTAACGGAACGTACGTGATGCGCAAATGAAGAGACAAAACAACCAAGTGCTCTATTCGTCTTCATCCTCCTCAAACGTTACCGTTCTCTTCGTCTTTCGCGTACCCGATCCAGCTTTGCGCACCCTATGCTCTTCGTCCTCCTCCTCACTTTCCACATCCATATCATGGCTATCATCGCCACCCAAGGAGTCGTGGTTCTTCCTGTTTCGTTCTTCCTCCTGCTGTCGATCAATTTTTGCGTCCAAGCGATCCAGAGGATCCTCCTCCACTTCACGGCGGCGCCGCTTTTTTCCCGAACCTTCCCCAAACCCTCCGTCCTCTTCCGACTCGTCAGCGACAACGAAGTCATCTTCCTGATACTCCCCACCCTTGCGCGCCTCTGCCTTTCGTTTGGCACCACGCACTTCATCTTCATCTTCGGAGCCCTCATACTCTGGCTCTTCGTCATCTGTCCAGACGTCGTGACTTGGACGTTTCCTTTGACTGGAACTCCGTTTTCTGCGCACTCCGAATCCTCCGTCATCTGCTTTCTTTTTGGATTTCCTGGCGGAAAGCCTTAGTAACTCTAGTTTTTCTCGTTCAGGGTCTATAGTGGGTTCAGGGGCCATGCGCAATCGCGCAACTTTGTGATGTTTTTGGCCGACTGCACGGACTAGCATGCGATGCGTTTCGGACTGCATACCCGTCGGCCGCAAGGTCATGTAACCGGTGATGACGGCTTCGGCCTGAAGAACCTCCGACCTCTTGTGCTGTGCAACAAGATACGTCAAACCCTGAGATTTCAAACCGGATGACTGCGATGCAGAGGGGGTATTCTGGGAAGCTGATTGTAAACCTCCGATTGACTGGCGAACAACGCCGCCAGAGGTATCTATAGTCCGGTTGATGTCAAAGAGCTCTTTGCCTAGCCGGAGGCTCATGGAACCATCGGACCAACGAATGATCCGACTGTTTGATTGGCGTCTCTGCAATCCACATAAAAAAGGTGTTAATGTGAGTAGACAAGCGCTCACATCCTGGCCAAATTCGTCCTTGATCCACCTCCATCGCACGGTATTTTCTACCTTTAGCTTTATGGACATGCTTTTCTCGCGAATGCTCTCGTTTGGGTGGGAGTCTTCCTCGTCATGTTCCGGACCCACATAGGTGTCAGGGTGAAATGGCTTTGAGTCCACTTTGACGAAATTAGGTACGCGAATTACCCAGTGCTAGGACAGCAGTGAGTGTAATGCTATGTGAAGGACGGATATAATTTACATCACCGTCAGAGGTCCTTGGGATTGGAATATTCGGTATGGAAACGTTGGCTTCCTGGACCTCTGGCACTACGGGCGTTGGTTCGTCATTTTCCGTATATTCCAACGCCTGTCGACGATCTTTTTCCGTTTGTGAGAGTTCATCAGAATCGTACCCTGATTCTGCAGGTGTGGGGGCAAGGCTTCTGTATACGTGTAGTATGAGCACAAGGGATTGTATTATGAGGCAACATGAGAGCGCACGTTTCAGATTTGACCGGCTTAGACTCGTCCACTTCTGCCTCCTGTCCAAAAAGGTCGTCCATTGCCTCGTCCCCACCATCCCGGTGTATCACAGCATGTCCCAGGAAGGAGTTCGGTTCCTCTTTGACCTCCGGCCCGTTGCCTGAGGTTTCCATGTCGACATCTTGTTCGTGAGTACGAGAAGACAGTGCAGAGGGGTAGCTGTGGTTGTAGCGTACGGGTTCCTCAAGCGCACCTGCCAGTGAGGACATGTTTGGTCGACTAGAAGAGACAAACTCCAGTGCTGTTACCGAACACCCAAATTTGGCAGCGAGTACAACTTGCCAACCACTACTACTCCAACTTGTCGTATGTCATACTACACGTGGATGCACAATTTTACTTTTCTTTGCAACTTCTCGGAGGCGACCTCTCTCCTTCTTGTGGCTGACGTATCGCAGTTGCGCAGGTTTGGCCAAGTGCTATGCACTGGGTTCTGGACACCGGTGCTGGCGGTGTGGCTGTCCCTTACTAGAATTTCCAGAATGTCGATTTAGAACACCCGCAAGGCAAGTTTTCCAAATGACCGACTCACGTGTAAAATGTCTCAAACCTCGCAATCGTCATACTAGTTGGCGTGCGGCACATATCCAGTGGGCCAAGATTTGTCGTAATCTGGACCTGACAGGCCTAACCCTCCGAGTTGTATCATTAGCACTTTGCGAGCGCTCAGCTCGCGTTCCGCCGGCCGCTTCATCACAGCAACATGCTGTGGATCATGCATCAGTCTCTGCACCTGCGGCTGCACATATAAACCATTCCCAACTGAGTTCGATCGTTGATTATTGACCGTCATGGATGGGGATTCGGGCCACTGGCCAGGGTCATACTCTGATCTTTATAGCTCGATGGGTGATGATGATCGCTATGTGGAATCAGGCGACATCGGGCATTATTCCCTTTCTGCAGATCTTGCAAACATGCTTGATTTCGGTCATCTCTCTGTGAGTATCATTTTCGTTTTAGGTGTAGTGATCGCTAAGTCATGTAGATGCCCACCGACATTCTTCATACGGCTCCTTTCAGTGACACGTCCTATGCTCAGAATGCTCTATATCTTCCTCCCGGCAATACGTCAACCAGCCAACGACAGCCAGCTAACCAGCAACTTCATATTAATACCCAACTGAGCTCCTGTCAAATCAACGATCCAGAGAGCTCCACGGCGTCGGGCAGCTCTTTCAAACTATTACAAACGCCCTACTTTCAATTATACCCCAGTTTTCAGCCATCCATCCATATTCCATCGCCCCAGTCAGCTTCAGCAGAAAGTGGAATGTTAATGCCGGTACGTAGGCGAGACATTTAGGACGATCGATTTTGATGTTTCTGGTTTATAGGATTTAGAGAAGCCGTCACCTTTCCCAGCGTCGCCCTTGTCACGTTACTCGCCGAGCTTTGAAGGGGATATGCTCGACGCTCCTACATCCCCCCTTCCCATGGAACCCGTAACTTCTTTTCGTTTGATGCTACGGGCAAATATTAATCCTGGCGTTAGCATGTGGTGACGCAGGTGCCGATGCCCCACATCCTTGAGTGGAAGAGGGTAATCGAGCAATGTGGAACGAATGACTTCGTCCCTCAGACGGTTTATCAACCGTATACCGAAGCCGACAGGAAACGGTACATTCGAGACGTGGAGTTGAAAGAAACTATCTTCTTCTACACGGATGATTCATCTGAGATGGGCATATCCCTCGATGATGCCCTAAAACAAAGACTTAGGCATCTCAAAGACAAGGACCATCGTATGTTTATCAATTGTGGACCTTCTGTGTCAATCCGCATCCAGGCATGTATTCGGGCACCCTCCCAGCTCACTGATTAACACGTTTCTCCAGTGGCCGGGCTACGCACCATGGTCAAAACAGATACCGACAATGGACTTCAAGACTCCCAAGGGTCATATCACCAGAGCCAAACTTGCGAAGAATATCGCTACTTGCATCCGGCGTTTTGCAGAAGTGGGTAGAATCCAATATTTTGTAAATACGGTTTTCGTTGACGTTAATTCTAGGCTGTGAATGACAAGCCTATGGAGGCGGAGTCTGATACAAGGTGGAAAATCGGACAACGGCATATCAAGGTAGAGGACCTTACTCTGGTATCCCTCCACCACGTGTCGAAGGGGAGTTGGCAACCTCAACTTCGCCTTCGTAATCCATTTGCCATGCTTTCCTGTCGGTGGGACGAGTCTTTTGCATCAGTTCCTGTCTCGTGATTTTACTCTGTGGAGCAATTGTTGGAAGCCTGGGATTTCTCGTGCAATTTCTCAGTAATTACTCATACGGACAATGTGTATCGAATCCTGTCGGTGTCTCTGATCTTAGTGGAAGTAAACAAGCTTGCAGTCTGCTAGCGCACTTCAGAAGTTTAGACAGCGAGAATTGGGTCGCAAAAAGTCGAGAAATATTCTTCCTCCTTGCAAGTCCCTTCCATCGGAACTAACCATGGGAACAACTACTGCAACAGACCAATGCGTATATTTCGCGCCACACAGCACTGTTCCTTGGCGTCAGAGTGTGCTCCTAATCTCAAGGAGTCCGAGTATCTTGAAGGGCCTGATCGAGGATAGCCGTCCTCCGAAATCACACGCTCCTCAAAATTCTAAACCCTCTGAATCAGATACATCCTTCCAACTTTTTGTCATGCATTCATGTCCAAGTCTGTGCTGCCGGGAATAATATTGCCGCGCTCATTCTTTATACAACCGCCATACTAGAACATCTATTTGAGAATCAGCGAGATTAGTTAGGACCTCCTGGGATGATTCCGTAGCACATGAATGTGAAAATTGAGAGGGAACCTAGGCCGGCGGCAAAAGATAACTTGAAGCACAGCGAGATTCGCATACACTTGCTAGCGCCCAGCACTGATGCCTCCGTCAATCGGCTAGTGCAGTGTCATAATGCTGAGCGAGGTATGCTGAAGCCTCCTTCGACGATACTACTGAGTCCCCAGGCCTTACCACTGGGCCACTCGGTAAATATTCGTGGGCCAGCCAGCAGGTCTTCAAACTCTATCACTTCCTCACTCAATTATGCTTGTCCACAACACCCAATCACTGCTGAGAGGACATAGAACATACTACAAAATTGAACGGGCTCATTGAAATGGTTTCTGAGCTCAAATTGCTGGGATCTTTGAAAAGTCCGTGGTCACACTTTCCCGCCACAATGCCGCGCTGAACTCATATTTTTCATTTTCCGACAGTGTCAGCAAGGCACTGCGGCCACCGCGGAGTCCGGGGGGCTGAGCTGCCGAACATGGTGGATAGGAATGGGGCTGGTCTACTCGGAAAGTCCGTTCAATTGCTACGCTAAACACCCTGGCTAGTAATGCTGTTGAGTTTATTGGTTTTTCCTTCAAATAGAGTGCCGGGCGGAGTATGCATTCATATGCAAAAGAGTGCGCAACTACTCCGACTGACCGAGGGATGGTAATCATCAAGCAATCTTGATTCTACAGCATAGGATATCATCCCGTACGTTGGCAGATTTAATTATAATCCACAGCTTTCGTCAGCCGACGGATGATCAGACTGTCACCGGCTCACCGGTGCTGGTTAATCTTGAGTCTAATATGGAGACTCGAGGGCTCGTGGCGTCATCCCTCCTGGCAATAGCCCATTCACTCCCGACGGTCCTGCGTGGCACCAAGAATCTATAGAATATTCTTCCAGCCATGGCATGAATAGATATGCATGCCCCAGAATGCGAATATTCCAAGCTGTGGTCGAATTACAACCATCAGAACAGCACAACTCGGGTTATCTGATTGACAGCAATTGTGAGTAGCTGTGTTACCAAGGCGTAGACGTGTTCATGCTCGCATTGAATCGGACCTTTGCTGTAGAATGGCGCACGGTGTCCATGAATGTTGGTCGCCAACGATTAGTGTTGGCCCATGGTTGGACGTACCAAGAAAACTGCTACAATGTCGTTTCATTCACCTACGAATCATTCAGATCCGTGACGCACAAGCTTCTCGTGGAGAATCTGTCACCAGACAACGCAATGCGCCCCCTGCTCGAGGATGGCGAGATGGAATGGACCACAGGATGTTGTACTAACTTCACAATTTACCCCCAATGGATATCAACTAGATTCGGAAGTTGATCATCGAACGTCGAATTGGAACTAGGAATCCCTGAGCGGCAACACGTATACCCGAATCTCCGTGCACTCGGGATGAAAGGTGTTTGCCAATTTCTGAGTCATGGCTCTTGCACCCAGTATGACTGTTTTGCGTGCTTGGGTTGAAGATGGGTATCACTGGCTCAGATATAAGGGCTGCTGGTATGTAATATGTAGCTTTACTCCTCTCTCCCTTCTTCCTCCACTTAGACTCCCATCTGCCTTTCATTGCTATTCGATCCATTCCTTCCTATGTGCGATAACCCATCGGACGTCGTACACCAACCGATCTTTAATAGCGTTTGGCCCCTCTTGGATCCCAATGCCGAGTTATTGCCTGAGACAACCGCGTTGGCGCAACATCTTCAGGTAAACCCCATGAGATTCCTTTCAATCAGCGCTGATGCATACATCACAGAATTCGTACACCTCGAGCAACTGCTTCTATAAAACGGATCCCCGACTGGTCCATGATCTGCCTGACTCTCGGACTAGTATCGGGGCAGTTCCTGATAACAGGCGCATCCGGATTGTTACTACCCCACGACCTGTATCAGCTATGGGCCAAATTCCCTTTCGTGAATTTTCGGCACCCAACGAACTCACGGTTTCGTACCGGAGTGACATGTATATGGACGGTCTCGTCACCGAACACTACCCCACCTTCATGGCACCGACCATACCGCAGATCAAGCTGCTAGGGATTGAGGTTAGCCACAACAAAACATGTCCTGTGGACTACTCACTTCGGTCCTTCTCTAGACCTTGCATGATCAATCGGCGGGAGTTTCCCCGTACTCAAGCTCCAGCTCAATTTCGCCAGGAGGGCTCAGTACTTCTCTGGGAAGCACTTCAGAATCTTCGTCCCAAGTGAGGCTGTTCATCTTATTCAAACGGGCAGATCATTTATAACGTTGTAGGCAGGTAATCAAAGCCCCTCTCAGGAGTGTTACACCCTGTGGAAGAAAATTCCCATGGACGCTATCGTCGTCACCGGGTCCAACAAATTCGTGCCGCAGACACTGTACAGGCCCTTTACTGAGGCAGACAAAGCGCGATACCTTGAGCGAGTTTCTCTCTCACCGCCGATCATTTTCGAGACAAAGGAGCCGCTCGAGTGGGGCATTTCACTCAAGGACGTCCGCAACGGAAAAACGCAGCGTCTCGTGGATAAAAATGTTCTCGTTATGCAGGATTGTGGACCGTCAGTGTCTATCAGGATAAATGTGAGTAGGCAACTAACCAGTGTAACGTGACTGACGATTATCACTCACCAGTGGCCTGGATATTCCCCGTTCAAACGTCAGATCTCTTCGCGAAATTGCCGCAAGATGAAGGGTCCGATCACGAAACAAAAGCTCGCTCAGAGTTTAGCAAAGACTACAGGTCAATTCATCGAGGCAGGCTAATCTCGCAAAAATATACAAACTTAACATTTGACGGGTTTACTAGAAAATGTCGAACAAACCGTTGGAAGTCGATGCTGAGAGGAGTTGGAAAGTGGGGACTCAGTATATCAAGATGGAAGATCTGATTCTAGTCAGCCTTCACCACGTTAGCAAGGGAAGCTGGCAACCGCAATTCCGCCTGCGGCGTGACGTAACATGACCACACCTTGTGGTACTTAAAACCCATGCAGAACGATACCCAAACATGCCATCACTAGTTTCTAAGATCGCGTGCGAGATTGAATTTGTTTGAAGACGATCTATGTGTAGCGAAACCAAACCAACTCTCATCGTCAGGGCCACCGTGACTCCGCCAATCCATGGAACAAAGAGTCAAGACTAAAACAGACATCGTTCGGATGTTCACACAGAGCAGACAGCGGGAACGCACACACGTACCAGTCAAAATATCCACCATCGTGGTGGTTTATCCACTATCTTCTCAAGTTCGACTCCAGAACGGGGGTTGAAGGGGAGAACCAACGAGCGGTCGTAAGTGCGCAGGCGCCTGATACTCTAGTCGCGCGCATTCCGCCTTACCGCCTCGAGACCACAAAGACCCTAGTAAAACGTTGTCATATTCAATCTGACGGTCAGGACTTGCCTTTTGTGCGACATGTTTCACAAGGAATGAGTTGATGTCAAAAACCGGAAACAAGAGATCGCCGCATAGAGTTGGCCCATTCAACGAGGTACTGACTCGGGGGAAATACATAAGACGGTCCTCCCGAAGACTATAAGACCATTGTTAGTCTAGTAAGCAATACAAAGGCAACACCTTCAAGATGTTGGTGACCATGAGTTCGAAAAGTTATTGCTGTCGGCTTAGGACCGCGTCAAAAAGGCATGCCCAACTAGCATGGTATCGACAAGCATCGTGAAGTTCGCATAAAACAAGGGGTATGATTGTTCAATATTGCAATATCCAAATGCGGATGTCCCATTATCGTGTGTGCTTGTGAATGCTTGTAATGATCTATTCTAAGCGAACTCCGTGCGTACCTGAATGGGTCCTTGTACTAATGACCTTTGGGATATAACAAGCCATTGCTTGTAGTTCGACCTGCGCGCACTGTGCCCTCTCATCGATCGAGGAACAAGAGCACCCTCCAGCAGCCCAGCCATAAAACTTGGAATCTCGGACGGAGGGCTGACCAGAGCCTTATCATAATCACGTCTTCGCAAGCCGTTATCGCTCTCAGGTCGCTCCTTTTTCTCCGATCCATCCCCACTCTATCCTGCTGTATCAAATAGTATCTCTCCCCTATCCATCATGATCATGAACCACGGCACAGTCGCTATCGCTATCGTTCAACACCAGGTGACGGTCGTCCAAGGTGAGATGCATCGTCCAGACGTCACAAGTGCCATCCGGTTCCTGACAAACATCTCAAGCTGCACGGTCACACAATCGTCGTGATCACTGGTTAGACGTGTACACCTACACGCCGTTCGGCGAACGCCTCTTTTTGGCGTCGCCAGTTCCGCAAGCGCGCACCGCGCCGTCTGACTTGCTCGTCATCTTCCCGTTTCGTACCCCCACCTCAGACATGATCGAACTCCCTGCGCAAGCCTACCAAGAGTACCTCGAGCTGAGTGCAAGACACCAGCTCAAACACGAGAATATGTGGCGTCGTTGGCAGGCAAGGTTGCACTAGGCGTCGAAACTTTCATTGATGAACGGCTGGTATCGGAGAGGTTTCGAAACTTGGGCGTCACTCCGGTGTTGCGATTTTCTTCACGCTTTTATGCATATACTTTATCGATCGATGTATGCCATGGATATGGATACCCACTGTAGCATTAGGTCTCCTACTTGTATCTTTACTTTCGTTCATGTAGTATCGAATAGACCCCCTTCGCTGGTTTGCACCACACGTTTTTACTGTACTTACCGGTCCTATCTCTACAAACCAATTTGAAGGGGTGATATCTGTCACGCCTACTACTGCAAACAACAGAGAATTACGAGGATATACAGGACAGCAAGATTGAGCCACATATAAGATGGAAAACAATGGATAATAAAATAAGTTACTCGTCATGCAGCTGGCGTAGCATTCGGATCTCTGAAGACCTGCAAGGGCAAAAGTCAGCCCTACGGCTTGGAGAGCATGTAGTGCGAGCTGGGGCAAACACACCTTCAAGCCCCATATATCTGCAACCCTGTCCACTCCCTGCGATTCTGACGACACCTCGTCGCCACCATCGTCGTCAGGGACACTACTCGATGATGCTTGCAGCTTCAATCCTTGTTCGTTTGCCAAATGTAGCAAGCAAATGAAACAGAAGCTTGTACTGATTTCCTCCATCTTGTCTTTCGGGTAAGACCTTTGGAGCCCTGATATCACTTGACTGAACTGCCGACCCTCTGAGGGATCAGTCACTGGTTGGTCGTCGACGTCCTGCAGAAGGGTTAGCTAGGATCAAGAAAAGCGCCATGGGAATAGGTTGTCACCATCTCTTCTTCTTGCTCCTTTTCAGAAACCTTGATATCCAACCCTTTCCAAATGTTTTCCTTCAATCTCCGGACATCAACACGCTTTGCGCGTTTAGCATAGTTGACGGATTCGGGTCGGACGCGACGAGTCATGCCTTGTGTTGCCACTAAGAGATCCTGCTCTCCAGCGTCATCCGGCACCATCCCATCGCCATCGCCTTCATACGCGTCGTCGAATACTGGACCGTCGTCGTCGTCATTGAAAAATTGGGTGTTAAATGGCACTGGTGCATCACCGCCTGAGATGCCAATCAGAATCTCTTGTACTCTTGTACTTCGATTAAAGTGCAAACAACTTACTCTCATCGCCTTCCTCTTGGGCTAGGCGGCCCGCTGCTTGGTCGGCTGCAGCCTGTGCCCAGAAATTCTCGTCGACTTCGCCATCTCCGGCTTCGTTAAAGCGAACCCTTTGTCCTCGCATTTTCAGCTTTCAAAATACAAGTGGAAGTGAGTATTGGTTGGAATCAAGGGGATCGTACACCTACAGAGAACTTAGGCTTCAGGAACAGCGTCACGAGTTGTCTGCTGGAGAAGTGCATATCATCTGGAAGCGTGTGTGTATCACGCTTCTCTTCCTTTGCCTTCCTGCCTCGCCCGCCTTTCTTGGCAGTCGATTTAACCGTTCCGTAATTGGGTAGGGTTATACCTCCCCCACGAGTCACAGGAGCAAAGAGCTCGTTCGACAACGTTTTGACGTCCTTCTCGGATGGTGCCAGGAAATCAATCCTAAAGGCCTCTTTCTTCTCCCGCCGGGGCTTGGAAGCAGCTCCCTCGGATGCATCCGCTGGGAACAAGTACGTCAGTAACGTGAAATGACATTCATCACAGCTCACGTTTTCGTATGACTTTGCGCAACTTCCAGTGTTCGGGGCCAGCCCAATTCTTCATGATATTCTGATCAAAATACCCCATAATACCACTCTCGCCGTCAGCATCTGTCATCGCCATGACAAGATCCCGCTCGGTTGGTATTCGACGCGGATCAAACGGGATGAAAGCCCCGGGGCGTAAATTCTGGCCTTGTTGGGCTTGTTGGGCGTCAGCATCAGGAGAGCCATCATGTCCACTTCCATAGTCGTCGCCACCGAATGCACCTCCGCCTGCGTAGTCGTCGTCCACGGCTTGATCTCCTTGGAAAAAGTCCTCAGTTTGGGGAAGACCGCCACCGTCAACGTCCATTGCATTGTTGTCGCCAAATGCGTCGAACCCTGTCCCGTTCCCGTCGTCGTCTTCCTCTTCAACGCGCGTATCATCCCGGTAGAGAGTGGTGTCGTCGAACGTTATGTTATCATGAGTAAACGAAAATTCAGCCAAGGAGTATGCAATGGCTTTGTCTTCCAGAATCTCCACATCAGGGAAAATTTGACCTATTGCTTGCATTTTAGCGGGATACTCGTAAAGGATTCACGCAAGTCACCAACTTCTTAGATAGCTCAAATCGACGTCTTCTTCGGGCTCGAGTATTGGCTCCTCTTCGTCTACCACCTTAGCCATGGAGTCGCTCGCATCGAAGACGATGCGCAAACCACCGTCAGCTCCGACACCTATCCCAAGGTGATTCATAAGAAGCCCGTGCGCACCACCCTCGTCAAAGTCAGCGCAAGTCTTTCTGAACAGGGGGTCAACACGAAATTCAAGGTCCAGTTTTTTGCTCCGAAGTTGACTGGCATCCTTGGCAAGAGTCGAATCGGGTCGATGGGCTTTCTTCTTCTTCCTCGGTTGGGAAGCATCCTGGCCATCAGGATTGTCGGAGGCAGCTTCATCCTCTTCTTCGCCTGCTGCCATCTTCTCATTAGCAAGGTTACTGAGCAGCTTGCCGGTCTCAGTGCCGACGCTATCGACACGACTCGTCCAAATTTTGACACAGCCGTCGAGCGTGCATGAAGCACGCTGGAAATTGATTGAATTGTCTGTGTTATTTCGGAGGAGGGACATGTCGTGGAAGTAGTCGATCAGGGCGAAATTCCATGAGTTCGTTGCGTTAATTTTCTAGGAGAGAGTGAGCAAGCAAGCCCAGTGGACGACGTGTCACACACGTTATCTGTAGCCATCTTCATCCACTCTTCGAAATTTGAGTTCATGACATCCAGAGGCACGTTTATGACTGGGGGAGGGAGTGCCGAATTGAGTTGCTGCTGTTGTTTCTGCTTCGCTAGTGCAGCTCTCGAGCTCTCTCCGGTGTCCATCCTGTCACCGGAGGGACCTGGTTCCGCACTCTCGATAACAGCCAGCTTGTTGCTCTTCCGCCGCCGCCGTTTCTCGGCTGCGTCGTCGTTGATGTTGACTGTTCTCAACGGGGCGCGTCCGGGATCCGAGTTGAAGCTCGCGTCGGGATCGAGTCCATGGACGTCGCTGATGCGCTTCTTGCTGCCTTGGCGATTATTTGGTCTGGGAGTGTCTGGCTCGGTGTCGTCGCTGTCGTGTTCAGCGATGCGGGCGTGTTTTGATGGGGCCATTTCCGCTCGTCGCCGTCTTCAACAAAGAGATCGTTATTACAAGCGCACGTGATTCACGCGCAACGCGTCAGGTCACGCGTCACACTGACACCGGGCCGATGAGCCGGTTAATAAATCTATGTCCCTAGTACCGTTTCAGTCGAGCCTCCGCTGCTCGAGCCCTTCGCTCCCGTTCCACCTTTGCCCTCATTTCCGGTGTCAGTCCTGCAATACCATCCGTGGAGCCAGACGAACCCCCGAGTTTCTGCGCCCCACTCGGGGGCTCCCTCTTCGTCTTCGGCGGCTCTTCGACAGGAACCACCACCTCTGAGCTCCTCTCCCGTTCTCGCTCTCGTGCTTCTCTGTCGCGCATCTTCTCCTTCAAGCCTTTTCTCCTCTGTTTCTTCTTGTCGTCCCTCTCTTCTTCCTTCTCCTTGCTCAGCGCACTCGGTACGTGCGCAATGCCGAACCAATCCCACCAATCGGGATGGTCTGCTGCACACCGTCGAAACACGTCGCGCACCGCCCGGGATCGCGCCAGGTCATATGCCGTACGCCGAGACCCAGCAGAGGGCGCCTCCACATCAGACGCATCTGACTCAATCCCACCTTCCTTTGTCCACGCGAGCGAAGCAGGCGTCGTCGGATCTGCGTGTAAATCAAACAGCAGCCACTGCACAACTGCCTCGTGTCCCGCTTGTGCTGCAACCTGTAGAAGTGACACCCTCCTGTCACCTGTCCACTCCGGGATTGGCGCATCAATGCCACCGATATCTTCGCTTTCACGTTCCCAAAACCCTTTCAGAGGTTCAAGCCGACCTTTAGAAACCATATCAAGTAATCGACTCCATTTTTCGCGATGGAGCTCCTCTTCTTTGGTCAGACGGGCAGGTCTAGGCTTTTCAGAACTTTCAGGAACGGGTTGCGTTGAGTGAGGTTTTGGCTTCGGAAGTGAGGCAAGGTAGGCTTCATCCTGAGCGCGGAGGGCTTCTTCGGTGAGGTGAGAAACTTTAACCTGAACCAATTCTTGGAGACATCGAGCAAGTTCCGCTTGAGTCTGCGTCATGCGACATGAACTGATGATTTCCGAGACAATGGGCGAGACATACAGGTCGACGTGTCGGGAATGGGAAAGTTCGTAATCTATCATCCCCTTTGCTGATTACGCACCCTTCATAGTCGAGAAAAATGCGTCGATTGGATACACTTGCTCGAATGAAGATGCGTTCGCATTCGTGGATATCTTCCGCCCAGTCTCGAAGTAAACCACGGATATCCTGTCAAAATTCTGCACAATGAAACAAGTGTAATGCAGCAATTTTCACTCACGTCGCGCAGTGCTTGCTCTCCATATCGACGCAGCATGGCACCAGCACTGATTGCAGCTCCTTTTGAATTGTCGTTAATTGATTGTGACCCTCCCTGCTTCCTACGAGCTGGGTTTCTGATCAAAAGCGTGCCTGTGTCAAAAAGGAAACTGGCTGACTCGTATAGCGGTGGAATGTTTTGTGTTTCAAGACTTCAGTCTCCGGCTTTGGCTTTGGAGGTTTCTTCTTTCTTGTCTGCACGACCTCATCCTGCTCATCGGCGACACGTCCAACTCTCACTACAGCTCCCGCAAAATGACCACCGGCAACCATGAACATAGCCCACTTCCTTCCTTCCTCGACAATAGCTTGCATTTCTTTTAGTTCCGACAAATATGCGGATGGTGGAGTGTCGAGGGGAAATAGCATTCTATAGACTCCGATCTGTGTTGATGGTGGGGAGTGAAACCAGGTAACAGCTGTCAGCGGAGCTCTGAAAGTGCCGTCCTCGGGGATGTCAGATAGGGAAGTATGGTTGATCTTGCGAAGGAGTGCATTGACAGCATCTGATTCGTCCGAGATTTCATCGTCGGAGGAAGCGGAACCCGACAGAGAATCTTCCAGGCCTGCGGTGTAAGTAGGGCAGCATCAGTTCTTTGGTGAAAATGGTGAAGTGGTGGGGGGAGATGCGTACCGCCGATGAGTTGAGCGAATGCAGACTCTGTGACAGGGTTACTGCCAGTGAGACGTATCTTGACGTTGTAGCGGTGCCAATCTGTGCGAAAGTGCACACGTTGCTCATCCACATCTGCAAAGGCAGCGCCGAGGCAGATATTGCAGCCTTTTGCATTCGTGGTAGGTGCTACCTTTGGCGGAGGGGGAGGAGAAGGTTCACGAGGCGGAGGTTGGCCGATCAGGGACCTGGGAGTGAGGGTGTCGACCAGCTTGGATGGTAGAGAAAATACATTGTATCTGTGGGCCATCTTTGTGAGTGGGTTGCTGAAGTCGAGAGATGACTGGATGTGAATCATGTCAATTAGGCCTTGCACCGCCACATCTAATCGAACCATCCGAGACGCGATCGAAGTTATTGGACCCGTTCAACCATCACCGTGACCGTTGACGACCACTATGTCCGCTTCAGATTTTGCGAATCGTCCTATCAAGAAGTTGGTGCTCTTCGACGTCGATGGCACCCTCACACGTCCCAGGTATGGTCATCCTTGCGATGTCCAGATCTCATGAATGACCATCTTTCAGACAGGGAGTCACTCCGGAGATAGTCAAATTCCTCGGCGAGCTCCGACAAAAAGTGGCCATCGGATTCGTCGGAGGCTCTGATTTCGCCAAAATCAGTGAACAGCTTTCCGTGGACGGCAGGGACGGTTCGTTCAATCATTCAACAACCGCTCTCTGAAACCATTGCACGATGCTGACGTCCTACTAGTCCTCGAAGACTTTGACTTTGGGTTCGCAGAGAACGGATTGATCGCTTTTCGTCTCGGAAAGCCTCTGGCAACACAATCGTTCATCAACTTCGTAGGGGAGGAAAAGTACAAGAAACTCGTCAATTTCATTCTTCGCTACTTGTCTGAAATCGACGTTCCGATCAAGAGGTTCGTCATAAGGTCTCTGAATTATTACTTTGTTTCATCGAGTTCCTTCTCAGGGGCACGTTTGTCGAATTTCGCAACGGGATGGTAAATGTCAGTCCGATTGGCAGGAACGCGACGTATGTCTCGCTCAGCCTGCCCATGTATCCTCCGCTGAAGTAATTCCCCGAACAGCAAACAAGAGCGTGACGCATTCGAGGAACACGACAAAGTAAGTCAGCCTATATACACCACAACAACAAGGCTGACATGCATAATCAGAAACACAAGCTCCGCGCTGCATTCATTGAGAAGCTTCGCGAGCTATGTCGCCCTGAAAATCTCGACCTCAAGTTGACGTTCTCCATCGGTGGTCAAATCTCCTTTGACATTTTCCCTGATGGGTGGGACAAGCGTTATTGTCTGCAATTCGTTGAGAACGAGGGATTCGAAGAGATCCACTTCTTTGGGGACAAGACTCATGTGGTGAGTATTCATCGGTTGATACGTTGGTCGTTATGCCGATGGATTGACCAACGCCGACAGGGAGGGAATGACCATGAAATCTACATGGATTCGAGGACTGTGGGACACAGTGTCCAGTCACCTGCAGATACCATTCGAGTGGGCACCGAGCTCTTCCTTCTCTAGGAAATAGAACTGGTATCGAATGTATATAATAAATACCCCACGAGACTCGAGTGTATGTAATATTCAGACTTGGCGAGACACAGGGGCTCCTCCCAGAGTAGAAATGCTACAAACTCGACCACACGCGTTTACTCACAGGCGGGTCGGACGCGTCCGACAGCTGCTCCACCATTGCGATTAATCTCGCGGACGTCCCACTCCTTCGAGAGCTCAATTCTTTGTTTCCGCGACATCTCGCACTTTCTGTCATGCCCGTCCCAAAGGTCAACGGAGGATCTAGGTAAACAGTTTGCGCGATTCTCCCAGTCCAAGTGCTTACACGGATGTGTATGATAGAGTTGAACCAGCAACGAAGCGAAGAAAGCTAGCCCCCTCTGGTTCACAGAACACGCAGAGTTCGTCGTTCGCTGATGTGCTAGAACAGCTCAGCCAGAACGTTTCAAACGGTCCATGTATGTCTCCGAAGATCATTCTCGCGACGCTCTCTTAGTTGACCTGGTGATGCTTCAGCCTCTGAGGGTGGCGCCGATTCTTGGTCCCGTCCAAAGCTTGAGCCAATAAACGAGAAAAGAGATTCTATTAGTGTGTCTTTCGTATTATCAACTCCTTTCTCTGAAATTCAGGCTGCACCAGTCTTTCAACAGGTGGATATTGAGAATGCAACAGACCCCAATACTGGGCGTACAATGTTGCGTATGTTTGGTGTCACCGAGGTGTCTTTTGTCTTACTTGGCTTTCGACGCTGGTACTCAACTATGAAATGCTTCAGGCCGGGAACAGTGTCCTTGCCAATGTCACACAATTCATGCCTTATTTCTATGTCCCTGTTCCTCGCGGCTTCGACAATTCTGATTTGGATGCCTTCACGGATGCACTGAATGTAAGTCGGCGAATGTTTTCAACTATCGCACCATGAGATCTCACATGGTATACTGGATTAGCACAGCGCAGGAGGCGATTATGTGCTCGATATCGAACTTGTGAATCAGCGCACGCTTTGGGGCTATCTGGGAGACGGTTGGTTCCCGTTCATGAAGCTTACGATAGTAGACCCGAAATCGCTTCCTAAAGTTCGAGATAAGTCAATTTCAAGCAACGCACCTCTCTTGTGCTGACATTTCGCTTTGTGGTAATTACGCGTGTTTGAACGGGGTGAAATTTCTTTCCGAGATTTCTTCGCTGCCGGTCAATCTTATGGTACCTTCGAGAGTAATATTCCATATACACTCCGGTTCATGATAGACACTAAGGTTGGTCCTTGCTGTCATGCGAGATGTCAACCCACAGATCATAATCTATCGTTAGGTGGTAGGAATGAATTGGATCGAGATACCGGCCGGAAAATACAAACTTCTCTCTGAGGAAGCAAAACGATCCACGTGCCAAATCGAGCTTAATGTGAGGTGCGGTGACATGAGTTTTATCATGCTGCCTGTCATTGAAACACCCCGAAGGTGGGATGCATTTATCTCGCATTCTCCTGAGGGAGACTGGCAAAAGATTGCACCTCTACGCATACTCAGTTTCGATATAGAGTGTGCTGGGCGAAAAGGTATATTCCCAGAGGCCAACATTGATCCCGTGATCCAAATTGCGAACATGGTAACTCGTCAAGGTCATATACCCATCACCTTTACCCGATGATCAAGCTAACAAATATGCGGAACAGGCGAGACGCAGCCCTTCATCCGGAATGTGTTCACGCTTAATTCCTGTTCACACATCGTTGGGTCTCAAGTCCTCTCTTTTGATGACGAAGCAAAGCTCCTTCATGCCTGGCGGGACTTCATCGAACAAGTGGATCCTGACGTAGTCATTGGGTACAATATCGCAGGTTTCGATTGGCCATACCTCATTGAGAGGGCAAAATGCCTGAAAGCCACCAAGTTTCCCCATCTCGGGAGATTGAAAGGTACGTCTATGCTCCATTGTGTATTGTGCTGTTGCTTTCGGATGACACCCTGCTTGCGAAGGTGTAAGGGCGCAAGTGAAAGATACCCACTTCTCTTCAAAAGCTTATGGTCAACGTGATTCGAAGGAGACAGTCCTCGATGGCCGCCTCCAGCTTGATGTACTCCAATTTATGCAACGTGAACACAAACTGCGTAGTTATACGCTCAATTCTGTCTGTGCGCAGTTCTTAGGCGAGCAAAAAGAGGATGTCCACCACTCAGTCATCACGGAATTGCAGAATGGTGGGCCCGAGTCTAGGCGGCGGTTGGCTGTATATTGCTTGAAGGTCGCGTCATACACTATACGCTTGCTGACGGATTAAATCTAACATGCACCCCACTTAGGATGCGTATCTCCCGCAACGATTGCTCGATAAATTGATGTGTTTCGTAAATTACATCGAAATGGCGCGCGTTACAGGTGTTCCGTTCAACTACCTGCTCTCTCGCGGGCAGTCTATCAAAGTGCTTTCCCAGCTCTTTCGAAGAGCAAATGATGAAGGGTATATTGTGCCAGCATGGAAGGGCGAAGGTAAGCCGACAACAACTATACAGAGTGCAACTACGTTTGTCTAACTGTAAGTCTACAGGCACAGACGAACAGTACGAAGGTGCGACTGTTATCGAGCCGAGAAAAGGGTACTACGATACGCCTATTGCAACACTCGACTTCAGCTCTTTGTATCCCTCTATCATGATGGCCCATAATCTGTGTTACACGACACTGTTGGATAAGCCGACTATCGATCGACTGGGGCTCGTCAAAGACGTAGATTACATTCAGACACCGAATAACGGTACGACATATCGCTAGCATTCCTCTATCATTCTAATCACTCCGTGGCTGTAGACTTTTTCGTTACAAAGGCAAAACGAAAGGGGCTATTACCAACAGTGCTAGAGGACCTCATTTCCGCTAGAAAACGCGCGAAAGCTGATCTCAAGAAGGAAACTGACCCTTTTAGAAGAGCGGTATTGGATGGTCGTCAGCTGGCCCTCAAGGTACACCTGGTCGATGTTATTGATCTACCCGAGGCTGACTTGCACCCAGATAAGTGCCAATTCTGTGTATGGATTCACCGGTGCAACGATTGGGAAGCTACCATGTCTCGCCATCTCGTCTAGTGTGACTGCGTACGGTCGTCAAATGATCGAGAAAACTAAGCAGGTTCGGTCTCTATACCACGAGCTTTTCCAAGGATTCTCAAATCTTCATATCTATGTCAGGAAGTAGAAGCTGAATTTTCCTTATCGAATGGTCACAAGCACAACGCCGAAGTAATTTACGGTGATACGGATTCTGTCATGGTGAAATTCGGCCCTTCGGATCTTAAAACCGTCATGGGACTTGGTGAGTTCCTTATTGTAACCTTGTTATCATTCTGCTAAATTAAAGACTGGTGACGCAGGAGCGCAAGCCGCAGCCTTCGTCACGACCAAGTTCATCAAGCCGATCAATCTCGAATTTGAAAAAGTCTATTTCCCTTACTTGCTCATTAGCAAAAAGCGGTATGCAGGGCTCTACTGGACGAAGGCAGAGAAATATGACAAAATGGACGCAAAAGGTATTGAAGTGCGTGTGCTTCTGAAAGCAGCTGTATAGCGGTTTTCTGATAACTTTCTATAGACGGTTCGAAGAGACAACTGTCGACTTGTTTCGACAGTTATCGAGACGTGCCTACACAAGATGCTCATTGATCGAGATGTAAAGGGGGCGGAGGAGTATGACATGCCAGTCTATCCCGTTCGCTGAGGCTGATGATGAACCTAGCTACACGAAACGGATGATCTCGGATCTGCTTCAAAACAAGATTGACATGTCCCAGCTCGTGATCACGAAAGCGCTTGCCAAAGCAGATTACGCAGCAAAACAGGCCCACGTAGAACTTGCGGAACGAATGCGTCAACGTGATGCTGGTTCTGCACCTGCCCTCGGCGATCGTGTTGCGTATGTCATCATCAAAGGCATGAAAGGTATATCCCCCAAATACTTGATGCTATGCTTTGAATTCACGAACTTCTTTGTCGGCGCAGGTGCCGCTGCCTACGAGAAGTCTGAAGATCCGCTTTACGTGCTCGAGAACAACATTCCTATCGATACCAAGTACTATCTCGAGAACCAACTCTCGAAACCTCTCATGAGAATTTTCGAACCCATCCTTGGCGAAAAAGCAAACTCACTGCGTACGCGTCGGATTCTTGAATTGTATTTACAGTATTGACATCTCTTAGTGTCGGGCGATCATACTCGTTCAATTGCGATTGCAACTCCCACCGTCGGAGGCCTCATGAAGTTCGCCGTCAAGACAGTTACTTGTCTTGGATGCAAGACGGCTCTACGGCCAAACAATAGTGTCTCCAGTCAGTACAAGTCCACTTATACCATGTTTTGACATTTCACGGATTGGTTAAGACGGTGCTGTTTGTAACAACTGCCGCCCAAGGATCCATGAACTCTATCAAAAACAAGTGAACTCCGCCTCACAGATGCAAGTCCGGTTCTCGAGATTGTGGACCCAGTGCCAGCGATGTCAAGGATCATTGCATCAGGTACGGACCCCCGCCCTCAAACGCCCCTATGATGTTGACTCATTCCGTGTTCCAAGGATGTCTTGTGTACGAGCAAAGATTGTCCAATCTTCTATATGAGGAAGAAAGCTCAGAAAGATGTCGAAGATGCATCTGCAATCCTGGAACGGTTTGATGAAGAACTTTGGTGACATCATGCATATTGTGTACTACACGATACTTATAGTTCCCTTGGACCTCAAGGATAGTATTCTGTAATGGATGTGATTCTGGTTTTTGCATAATACTTTGCTTATAATGTTTCCTGTATTCAGAATTGATATGATTCCGAATGACAGCTGCCATGGTTACTTTCTGATAGCCTAGGCTTTGAACAGTACAAGCTGCCTGAGTGAGTGTGTACTGATCCGACATAATCATTATCTTATGTAGAAGTTTCAGTGTACTAATAAGTCACTATACTAGCAGTTGAATGCCTATACCTATAGAAGTCTACAAGTAGTGGTAGTAGAGTAGTGAAGATAAGGTGGTGATAAGTCACTAAAATGTGACTACAAAATGCATACTCATAATAGTTGTTTGATTAAGTTAATGTATGCATGGCATTGCACTTGTGCACAGAATGCAACTCCACATAATCCATTAGAAAGTGGTGACTGCCAAAGTCCAAAGGGAGGAAGTGAGGAGTTCATGAGCAAGGTGAGACAATAGGGCACAAGCTTGCTCAAAAAGAAAATGCATAAAAAAGTGGTGTAAACTAAGTTTACCTGTTTGGCAGATGGAAGGTGCATGACAGGGGCTGATGATGCATACCATCATAAACCCCCCGTATGTGCAAAACCTATACTAGATTACCTTGGTGTTTTCAAGCAATCATGGTTAGATTCTAGTCCAAGTTTGAGAACCTAATCTGGGTTTGAAATTAACACTACAATGGTACAAAAAATATAAATCACTTCACCTGTGATTAATGATTTAATCAATATTTTGGCTGATTCTACTAACAGAATCTAAGTTCTTGGAAAGGAGGTTCACAAATGTCAATAGGCCATTAGATCCTAGCCTGAGTTCAAAAATCTAATTCAAGTTTCAAATTACCACTACAGTAGTGGTTTAAGATGCATAATAGTTGCACTACATACATATGTATAATATGTTGGATCACCAGATTCTGGTAATTATAGTTATACCACTTTGCAGGAAACACTATAGTTGTATTAGTGTATAGTTTGCAGTCCATCTGCCTTGCCAGCCATGGTTCCCCATCTGTATATTATTGCAAGACACTGTACAAGTCCTGCAAAATGTTGCCTGAGCACTACAAATCTTTACTACAGTCTTGCAAGCCTGAGATGCTCCCCTTCCACCATTTGTAACCATTGCAAGATACTGCATGAGTTCTACAAAATGTTGCCTGAGTACTACCAACCTTTATTACAGTCTTGCAAGATGCCTCCCCTTCCACCTTTGTCATCAATCCCTGTTTCTTGTATATTGCAGCATGTTACCAGGTGTGACTTGACCATGATGAATCCCCTCAATAATGTTTGTAGCAATAATATTTCTGGTGTCCATGTCCTCACTGACTTTTCTACATATATACATAGGATGATGGTGTTCTCAAGGTCTGAGCATCATGGATGCCCTCAATGATGTCTGTGGCAATAATGTCCCTGATATCCATGTCCTCACCAGCTTTTCTATATATATACAGCATAATGGTATTCTCAAGCTCCTTCTTTTGAGTGCAAGTATAATACATAAGTTTAATTTCCAGCATACTACATACATACATCTCATAGCTGTCTCACCCAGACATTCCCAACTTGCAAGATGTGATAGGCACACTGCCAGATTACTGAATCTTTTGTGTCATCTCTGACATCTTGTAGGATTGCTCTCTATCACCCTTTCTACTAGACTCTAGTCTCCTATGAGATCATCCAAAGTGTAGTAATGGTAGCCCAGCCCCATATTTTTGGTGCTTGATGCCATGACATTGAGAGTGAGCCAGCCTCATTTAGGAGCCTTGCCATTAATGTGGCCACCACCTTGAATATAGTTGAATGAGTACTTCCATTGGCATTCTGTGATATGAGCCATTTGATGGAATTTGGAATGAAGGTTACTACCACTGTCTTCTTCATACAAGGTAGATGCCTTGGCAAGGGCAGTATCAGCATTTGCTCTCATAAGTGATGCTTTCACTGGCAAACAATGTTGTATGAGACATTGGTACACTTGATAGGTGTGTCCCTTAGTGCTGAAAAAAAATTAATCCATGTTGACATATCTTGCAAAACATTGACATCAGCAATACATTAAAACTATGATACATATCTTTTCCCTTTCTATAAATTCCCCACACTGCCAGCAAATTTCATCTCATGATGAGCACAGAAGACAATTACTGTTTCAATGGCAGCAAGATCAAAAGCAGACTTTACAGTGGCTCAAAAAACTGTCCACATGTTTGGTCATTTTTTACTAAATGCGATAATCCCCAATAACCTCTAATCCTTGCTCTAAGCCATGAGTGTATGAAATCAAGTACCTACTCCTGGCTTTATATAGGCACAATGGTCAGGATTTGAATAAGATCTGAGGAAATGGCAGCCATTTTAAAATGGTAACTCATGCAGATAGTTTTTTGATTTTAAATTTTGGTTATATATATTGGATCCTAGCATGCTGTAATATGGTTACATAGATTTGGTAAGGATTCTATTATGTTACCTTTATGTAACTAAGGGTCAGACAGGATATATAAACCCCATCATTTCATGTTCATCTCCTCACCTTCACCATGAAATCCATTTCTACTTTTCAAAGAAACAATATTATCTCTCTCTCCTCTTTTTGTCTTTCCTCTAGGGAAATTTCTTCCCAAATTGGCCTAGGGAAGTCTACTATATGCCAGGTTCTTCAAAAACTCCAGCCAGAGAAGACTAGGCTTCATAGTGGTCGTCCTTCAAAGCTTACTTCTACCAACAAGAGGGCTATTGTTTAGCAAATCATTACTGGCAAGGCCAAGAATGCTGTTCATGCTTCTCAATACATCAATTTCATCATTTGATGCTTCTCTCTGCCCTCAGACTGTGAGAAATACTCTCAAGGAAGCCTCATTAAAGGCTGTGGTAAAGAAGAAGAAGTCCCTACTATCCAGTGGTTACAAGAAAAGGAGGTTAGCCTTTGCTCTCAAGTACCAGCATTGGACTATGGAGGACTGGAAGAGAGTTATATGGTCAGATGAGACCAAAATCAATAGAATTGGATCAGATGGGCAAGAGTATATGTGGAAAAAGAAGGGACAAGGGCTAATTGCTAGAGAGGTCAAAGGTACAGTCAAGTTTGGAGGAGGTTCACTGATGGTATAGGGCTGCATAGGATGAAATGGAGTGGGGGTTTTGAGTGAGGTGGAGGGAAGAATGGATGCTGAACAGTATGTGGCCATTTTAGAGCAGGGGTTGCTGCAAAGCATGAAGGAATCTGGAATTTCAGAAGATGATATTATCTTTCAACAAGATAATGACCCCAAGCACACCTCTAGAAGAGCCCAAAGGTGGTTTGAAGAGCAGGAAATCAAGCTTCTGGACTGGCCTGCACAGTCTCCAGACCTTAACCCCACTGAACATACTTGGAATCACCTCAAAAAATGCCTCCTAGCTTATAAGAGTGCTCCTACAGGAGTTCATCAATTGTGGGAAAGGGTAGTGAAGAAGTGGGGCAAGATTGATGAGGAGCAGTGTCAGAAATGGATAGAAAGCATGCCTAGAAGAATTGAAGCAGTTATCAAGGCCAAAGGAGCTCATACCAAGTACTAGATACTTAGATTTATATAAGGTCAAAAAAACTATTCACATAAGTTGCCATTTTGAAATGATTGCCATTTCCTCAGATCTTATTCAAATCTCTTGACCCTTGCACCTATAGAAAGCCAGGAGTAGGTACCTGATTTCATACACTTATAGTTTAGGGCAAGGATTAGGGATTATTGGGGTGTTTAGTGAAAAATGACTTTTGAGCCACTGTATGTCTGCACCATTTACAGCATCATGTCCTAAGCACACACTTTTCTGTACTATTTAGTATGATCAGTTCAGTAGTGTTATGATTGCTTCCCACCATGTGACCAATCTTCTTTTTTCTATGTTCCCTTTCTAACAACACTATATCCCTTTTTTCAACAGTGTTACATTTCCTTCCCATTGTCCCTTCCGCCATCCCTTTGGACATTCCTAAGTACCCTTCAAATCTCCATCAGATCTCCATTGACCTTACTTGGAACTCACCTGGGATTTTCCATAGCTTTATTGCAATATAAGATTTTATTTCTCTTGTATGATTTCCTTTCTTGATCCACTTTCTCAACCTTTGGATCTTTTTCTTTGAAACTTCTCTTTGATTCCTATGTACCTCTCTTTATTTCCTATATACTTTTCTTTGATCTCCATGTACTTTTAGAACCTCTTCATGAGACATTTATATTGCCTTTCTTGACTTGGTCTGTATGCAGCCACAATACCTATTTAGGTTCCCTCTTTGCTTGCCTTGTATTCTAATCTTCACCTCTCTAAATCTTTATAACTGTTCTCTTGAACCCCTGGTCCTTGTACTTCTAGTTTTTTATTGAATCTAGTAGCTTGGAACTATTCTTAAATCCTTGTCCTACTTCTAAGTGGACACTTCCTTGAAATCTTTTAAATCTATGAAACCTTCAGGATAAAAGGCACATTACACCTCCCTAGAACAATAGTTCCATAAAGGATATGCTTTTTTTTTTTGGATTCCATTTCTGTCCAGTTGGAGCAGTAAGCCCTATATATGTAGGACAACACTAACTAGGAGCTAAGGAGAGTGAGTTTCCCACTAGTATGTAGTGCCAACCTCCAGTATTGTTGTAGCATGTAATGCTATCAAATGGGTTTTGTAAAAACATGCATCCAGCACATGTGATATGAGCACATGCAGGGTGCAGGAGGAAGGGGGAAAGTCCAGACATGGCAAGGATTAATATAAGGTAAAGAATAAGCTAGTCAAATCTGGAAAACTAACCAGCTGCCCCAGGAGAGCCAACCTTACTGCAAAAGGGTTAGAAAATAAAGCAGAAATAGAAGATGGGCAGGGTGGGCCAGTGTGGTTAGGTGTATCCTGCAGGAACAATGGTTTACTAAGGGTTAAATAGTGTAGACAGGCAAGTGGAATGCAAAAGGATATTTAGATAATATAATAGCAGGGGTGATGGTTGGCAGGATGGTGTCATGCAGGTAAGGGGCAACATGCAAATTCCCATTGGTGTCAAAGCTGAGGGTATACTGGTGTATCCCACTGCAGGTGAATCTAAACTGCCTGCTACACTTCATCAGGCAGGACACCCTTGATTATGGGGATCATAAAGGAGTTGATGTGATCAGAGGGAATAGTGAGTGTTGGAATTATTATTCCATATATGGTACTTACAGATTACATAAGTGATAGTTACATCGCACCACATTAGTTTACCTTTACTTTAGTGACTACTAAAGTATTCTACAGTGAGGCAGTGGGGATGATCCAGCACTGCCTGGAGCTAGAGATAGGTGGGGTGGGCAGTGTGATCCAATACAGTTGTTATGAAGAAGGAAGAAGAAAAGAGGGGTTCTTGGGATACCACTGTGAACATAGTGCAGGAGGAGGGTGAATCAGGTGAGTATGCCATCAGGTCATATTTGAGAGTCTGGAGCTCAGCATGAAGCTCAGCAATTTCCACTCAGAATTCTGCTGTCTCAGTATGGGAGTTTTTAGTTTAGACATGAGATTGGGCAGTGGAGGTTTTTAATGGAACTGAGGATTGGAAGGGGGTGGTCATGGCTGGGGGGTGGGATGTGAGCTGTCCATGAAGGTGGACAAGCATGTTGCCTTGATAGATATGCATGATGTCAACCAGGACATGTTCTGAGTCAGAGTTGATCACCTGGGATGTCAAATAAGTTTGGAAAAAGTGAAAAAGTGACATAGCTCAATGAATAGCTCAGCTAGCTTCCTTTCCATAGGAGGTGGGAAAGATGGGGACCAAGAGGGTCCTCCCAATATTGGGGCCAGCCTTTGTGGTCCAGAACCATTTGGAAAGATAGGCAATGAAGTGGTAGAGGATAAGTTTGGGGGGGAAGTTATTTCCATGAGGGAATGGTGGTGGTACTGGTTCAAGAGGCATCTCAGGAATATGCTTGACCCTATCCAGGCTAAGTGTAACAAGTACAAATGTCCAATCTTTGAGAATCATTGCTAACCTTTTGATAGGTATTAGGGTGCTCTTTTAAATATAACTTGTATAAAGTTCCTTGACAAAGTACAACCATCCTTGACTGAGACTTGGGTCAAGTTCATCTTTTGAGTTGATCTTCTGCTTCAAACAGAAATTGGCATCAATGGCAACAAAAAAAGCATAGAGCCACCTGAAAAAGTATTAGAATATGCTGAAGGAAAATAGGAAAAAAAACTTACTCTTTTTGCTTTAATGCTTTGTCCCAGTCATCAGGTAGGTTCTTGCCAGAATATGAATATACAGAATATAAGACAGTACATGTCCTCTCCTTTGTATTATCCATACTAGCAGGATCATGTTCCCAGCTCATTCTTTTAAGCATCTTTAGATGCTGCCACTGACAAACAATATACATGAACTGCTTATATTGATCCTGCATCATTAAATCATGTTATAATGACTTAGACTGGCAAAGAAAGCACTGAGCAGCATATGCACTTTTAGAGGTATCATGCCTATATTATTGTTATGATGAGCAAGGACAGTGTAGTAGTGATATGCAAAGACCTTTGACTCCAGAGAAGAAAGGTGGTACTCTTCAGAAACACTGAATATGGCCACTGTCCATGGCTGATCTATACTAGTAGGAAATAATCACTGTCAAAGAAGTTGTTAAATATACATATTGGTGGTTTCACAGCCACAAAAATGCAATGAAATGGAATGGATTCCATTATTGTTGATGATGATGAAGTTATTAGAGTGAGATGCTTTGAAAAGATTGCATATGTCTCCAATTTTGTATTCAAACTGAATAAGAGTCCATAGGTCTTAGCTTTTAGAGTGTTTGAATCCAAAATAAATATTTACATTTCTAAATCCTACTAGTGGATGTCAAAATATAACCTATGGAACATGTGTATTCTAATGCTTACCTTGATCAAATGTAATGGAAGGCATTGATGCATTGATATAATGCAATCTTTGCAGCACATCTTGAGCTCAAGACAATCATTGTATCAAAATAGCACAGGTTGATTCTTACACCTTGTACAAACAGTAATACCATAATGCCCTTTCAAGCAAAACAAACCTCCAAGGAAATCCTCTCAATCATGCTCCATGAGCCATTAGATGATAACTGAGACTTGTCAAGGAAATGGGGTGCAAGGCAAAGGTGTTTTACAAATGAACCTGACAAAATTTCAATTGCAGTTCATCAACACTTATATCTGAAAACATGTATGGCATATCAGATAAAAACCAACAACACAGCAGGAAAAGAGGTATAGTACATAATAATATAGACCAGCTGCTAACAACTGTATAGTTGTTATGTAATGTTTTCTCATTCCACAGGTCTGTTTGCAGGTGGCCACAATTTCCTGCCCAACAAAATTCTCCTCTACTTGTTGAAAATGCAGCTGGAATGAGGGGAAAAGGCATAAAAACATACAATATTAATATTATCTAGGAGGTTTCCAATTTAGACATTGGCCAATAATACTCCTGGTAATGTTGCTGTTCCAAATCCACTTAGGTAATTATATTTTGAATTCCTCTACACTATTTACAGCATAGTTGGCCTGCCTTATCAAATTATATTTAAATAAGTAATAAAATACATATTTACATACTTACTCGCCACAAATACACATAATTCTACTACAATATTGTTACGTCTGACTCGGGTAGAGCCGGACGTAGGCTTTCTGGTTCTTGGATCGACGTTCGAAGGAGAAGTAGACGGACGTAGTTAATGTCCGACTAATTCTAGCGTGCTTCTCGGAAGCTGCACGAGGGCTTTCTCGAGGAGTGCTCGAGAGGTCAAAGGCTTGGTGGTTCAAGGTATCCGCTCCACACGTGCAGAGGGACTTTCAATGGGGATGAAAGCAGAGTAAGATTGTCGTCTTACAACGTATAGTACAAGTTTATATACGGAGTTTAGCCTGGGCGAAGGGGATGTATGGAAACTAAAAGGGATCGAGTGATAGACAAATGCAAGTACGGAATCCGACGGAAGAGGGGAAGGGATTCCGCAGAACAAAAGGGGTAGGGTGGAAACCGGAAGTCCGGGATGGAAATGGTAAGACCCGAACGGGGCTAGAACAGTTCGGGGGCCCGTGAGACGAGAGAACTAAGACATGAGGAGTACGACAGAAGTCGTAATGTTAAAGGGAAAGACGAAGGGATGAAAGAAAAGGAATAAAACGTAACAAATATAATCATATTAAAATACAAGAACAATTCAACACTAAATCTAATTTCTATTTTTATACTCATGCTTTGAAATGCTTACATAAGCACCAAAAATGCGGAAAATATTTCTATTGAAACAACATTTATAACTTCTAAAATGCTAATGTAATGAAAAAGCAAACTACCAGTAAGGGCCTGGATGTATTAAAAATGTTGCAATAGCTTCATACATGGATGCATCCAAGTACTCATGGGGTGTACAAAAGTGTGCACACAATTAATTAATTAATTAAATTCATATTTTGGCTAACTGTATCATAAATTCCAGTATCTCATAAAGGCAATCCTAAAGGTGTAAATAGTAGTCAACAAATATGACATCATCAAAATGTGGTAAGCTATTAATTTCAAGCTGCTTATGTAAGCTAAAATGCGACCATTGGCAATTCTAAATAAAAATCCACCATAATAATAAATCTTGGCACAACTGTAGAATATTTGTTATGCTGATTTGTAATCCACTTTTAATTTATTTACATGTATGTATTTTGCTAATACCAATTATGGCTAATCAATAAACATCTTTTTTCCGAATATTTTCAACAATATGCCTTTTTCCTTTGGATGTCATCATCCAAAATTGATATGTCAGAGGTTGACTTGTCAAAGGAAGGAGTTGTCCACTTTGCACATCATGCCATCCAGACAATGCAATGTGAGTGGAATGGTTGTACCATCACACTCAATAGCTGGGACACATTAGCAAAGGTGATTAACTTGACAATTCTTATGTTTGTTTTGTTCTGCGGTTGCTGGCACCAGACTTCTCCCCTTTCAAAAGACATCACTTCCTCCAGGTGCTACCCAGTAATCCTACAGCTTTTTCCTGCACTTGATGAAGTGGCTGGGTTTGCCTGCAGGATTACTTGGTAGCTCTTGGAGGAGGTGCCATTGCATTTTACACCTCAAAATTTTATTGTGACTGACTTGTGTGTTTACAGCACCTTCTTCAGCACTGCTCTCGTGTTAAGCAGCAGGTAAGTGGCAATTTTACGCCCACATCCAAGTCTCAGTGGCCTTGTTTCTTGTTATTATAGGATGGAATGTATCAGTGTTCCTATTCTCGATGCTCCGGCCGACTGCATAGCTCGTTAGCAGCATTGAAGACTCATGTTGAACTCAGTCATTTGTCGAGGGTGGCATTAAGATGTCCAGCGTACAGTACGTGAAAGTTGTTGTTTTTCCCTGTCATTGCACTCAAGTATCGTAACCTCGAGGTTGCAACGAGGTATTCATCCGCGTGCAGCAACTTCAAACTCACTTCGAACACGAGCACCGCGAACTCCTCAATAAGCGTGCATCTGTAGATGCTTTAGCACCACTTGCGATCCTCGCACCCCCGCGTGCTCTCCGATCGCCGCCCGCACTCCCATACCACGAAGTTCGCTGGGACTCGGTCCTGGTTTCCGTCTCGATGCCGCCTCTCCGTACAAGCCACAGTCAAGCAAGCGCGTCCGGCATTTCGCGCAAGTGGAGCCGGTTGAACGCACAGGACGAGGAGATCGATGTTGATCCCATAGCATTTGATAGCCTCCCCACCCTCCAAGAACGCGACATCCTCACACCCAAGGCCGTAGATGTCGAAGTACGGAGACTACTACCGCGGACCAGGCAGCCGCTCCTATCCCGTCCTCAACCGGCGATTCATCCGCCTATACAATCCAATGAGGCCGAGCAACGTATTCTATACCCCGCGTTTGTACGCATGGTTGACAGTCTGGCCGCGGGCGGGACTCTTAAGAGGCGCAAAGAAGAGAGGATGTAGAGGAAACTGATGTGGCATTTTGGCAGTTTTTGTTATTTTGGTCACGTACATAACTGTATACCCTGTATGAGCAACCGGGTCTCAATACGTTTATCCAGTCAACTCTTGGATCTACTGGTAGAGACTTGCTCTTTGATCCACAGGCTTTGTAACTCGTGTCACGACGTTGAACTCATATGGAACGCAATGGATGTGCTTGTTGATGCATAATGTGATTGGTGCTGCCCGAGAGTACTGGAAAGGCCCTGCGACATAAATCTCATACAAAGTACATAAAAGCACTCCTAGTTGCATTTTGTGCCTATTTATGCAGCGTTGCCTTCGGCGAAGGTAAGCAAGTCCGAGTCGCCCTGGTCAGTGACAGTCATGACACTGATTGCTGGTCAGATGGACAGCCACGATAGCGGACGTGCGGTCGACTTACCCGACGCGGAACAATTTTCCGGCAGCAGTGCCCAGAGCGACATTGGTACCACCGAAATGGTGCACGGTTGTCTTTGACAACATGGCATAGTACTCAATCTCCGACTTGCGTAGGGGTGGGCAGTTCCCGGCGATCAAGACAAGCTTGGCTATGAATATGGCATGCGGAAAATAACGAGGGAACGATCGTCAGCCCAAGGGACCTTCTCAGCCTCACGCTCCAGTCCCCGTGAGTTTGTCAACTGAAGGAACTCACCCTTGCCACTGCGCATCTGCTTCAACGCTGACTTGTAACCCAAAGTGTATTTGCCCGACTTCACGACAAGAGCAAGACGAGATGCGATGGACTCGGTCGACTTGGCAGCTTTGGTTTTCTTTGTAGGTGCCATCGAGTATGATTTGTGGCCGTGAAGTGGCGGGTGTCTTGAGGATGGCTTTTTGGCGGTGAACAGAAGTGTTGTCAATAGAGTTTCATGCCGAGAATCGCCGATGAACAACTGTACAGTTTTCGCACATATTGTAAACTCCGCATTACGTAGATAACCCCTTGTAGAGGGGTCCAAGTCTGAAGTTATTACAACAGTGCAGGTGACATATCTATGATTGCGCGCGGGCCCTTCTCGTCATAATCCGATTTTGAGACAAAATTTTTTCCTTGAGCGTCGTTGAAAGAAACCTGGTTCAGTGGCTGTCAATAAGGCGCAGAACAATGGTGATTTCGCATTGACCTTGGCGACAATGCTGGTTCCCAAGAAGGCTGCAAGACCGTCTCCCTTCTCTCGATACTCGGCAAAATACTCGGGAACGCTGACGACACGGATTGACCGGGGCTGAACATCGTTATGTTGATCTGGATTGCCAAGAATAAATGACGATAAACGTGACTGTAACGCAATACCAATTCCTATCCGAGAGATATTCAGCATAGGTCGAGGACAAAGCAGGTAACGTACCCTTGACGCGGCTTGCTAGGTCTCCAGTGACAAAAAGTCCTTGCCAAATGTACTGTCGTTGGATAACATCAGTCCGACCGACTGAAAATCCAACGGTATCCTGTAACGAGAGTGGATCGTCCTCAGGTCCTATATCGTCTTTTCGAGGCAACGAGTAAAGAAGCGAAGGATCGAAAAGTGGTTCGCAGAACCGATGTCGCTCCTTCCCCAATGTTATCGAATGGTCATGGAACTGTAGTGTGATGAGGTCAAGAGCCTCGATTTCCTTCGCGCGTGCTTGTTCCGCGGCGGATGCCTTCGCAGTCGCTTTCTTCTTTGTTCCAGCCTCAATCACAGCCTTTTCTTTTCCTGCAACGAGGACTGCGGCAATATCTGTGACCCCCTCATCCTCTAGCACTTCTGCAATTTGACCGTCTGACGGAACGCGAACATAACCTTCCGACCAAATGTATTTGGCAAGGTCAAGGAGGAACGCTTGTACGGCTTCGGGATCCCTGGGGAAATCGGAGGGAGAGGCAGCAGCCATGACAGATTGGTTTGAGCGTAGAAGATTGGCAAGGTACTTTTCGCAATCACCAATGCCTAGGGAAGTCGAAGACCGTGCGGAATGCACGATGAAACCATCATATACAGGTGATACGTCTGTTTTCTCGTATCCTATGTCGACGACAACGCCGCTCAGTTGCCCAGTAGCGTATATTTGTGTCATGGGCCGTTCAACGATTGCAAAGCTGGCTACATTGAAGCGCTCAAAGAAGATTTGACATATTCGCTCTTCAGAACCACGAGATAGCCCCGGCGCAATGGAAAGTATGACTGGGGATTCATTTTGAGTACGTTTTACCTGAAGTCTGTTGAAAATGACATGTTTCCTGCATGCTTCAGTGGTAAGAATGCGTCCAGCACCGACAGACACATTGGAGTGCATACCAGATAGCTTCAGCTTGAGTCCAATCGCGGATATCGCCATCTGCGAACGGCCATGATACAAGGACGTCGTGGCCTGCTTCGAGCGCTTCGTCGAGTTGGGCACCGACAAGATAGTCGTTCACCTTTGCGGTGGTACTCGTGTGGAAGGGAAGCGAGGAGAGGCGGGTTGATGACACCGGGGGACGCCAGCCTGAGTAGTCACTACCCTCTCCGGCTCCGCTTTGCTGTTTCCCATTTGTGGTGGAACCGGATGAGGATTCTCCCACTGTCTGTCTCAAACCGACGCGTGCAGGTATTTCCTGGATGCATTTTCCTTGTCAGTGCCGATCGGCGACAAGCCAAGTGCAACGGACCACTGTTGGAGTTTTCAGAAGTTCTTGTATACCGAGGCCAGCCCTGACGACTGTTCTTCCTGTTTCTATGATGAGAATTGACGAGTCACGGAAGCTGCTCATGACCAGTGGATGAAACGATAGTTATATATGTCGCGTTGCGGACGCGATGGTGACCAATCAGCGCTATGAGCCTCGCGACTATTCACTGCCATCAACAAAATGGTCTGATTATTGGTCAAACATCTTCGCTTCCTCTCGGGAACCACCATCTTCATGTCTGCCAGCCAGCTCGCAAAATTGTACTCTCCACTCGACATTCCAGAGTCTGGCGAAAAGCCCTTTACTGACTATTCTCGGTGGAGGCTGCTTGTAAACGATGGAGGTCGCCACACTTGGCACTACCTGAAGACGGACGAAGAGTGCGACAAGTGGCCTCAAAACCATATAGACAAGTACTGGACAGGCCAACCTCTTGTGAGTATTCGTCCGTGCGTGATACATGCGATGAACCGCGAATGACCCCCAGAACCTCCCCGCCCTTCCGAATGCGACCACACCACTTGAAGCTGCTCGTAATGGTTATACCTTTTACAAGCACCTCCAGTCGCATGATGGGCACTGGGCTGGCGAATATGGTGGACCGATGTTCCTGTACCCTGGCCTTGTCATCGGGTCCTATGCTGCTGGTATGGGGTTCAAAGAAGAAGAACGCCTCGAGATGATTCGTTACCTCATAAATCGCGCGCATCCTAAAGACGGAGGTTGGGGTCTGTAAGTATACAATCCCATGTCAGGTGAGCACCGCGTAACACCCCCTAGACACATCGAAGGACACTCGACCGTGTTCGGAACTGCCCTCAACTATACGGCTTTGCGAATCCTCGGCATGAGTGCTGACCACCCAGTTGCTGTCAAGGCAAGGGGTACCCTTCACCGGCTAGGTAGGTTTCCAATGCTATGTACCTATCATGCCATGCTGACTGCGTTCATACAGGGGGAGCAACAGGTGCCCCTTCTTGGGGAAAGTTTTGGTTGGCAATTCTCAACGTCTACGATTGGGAGGGATTCAATCCCGTTCCTCCCGAACTTTGGTAAGTTTAATACGCCAAATACTTGTTAGACCCTACGTTGATCGCTTCTAGGCTTTTCCCTGACTGGGTCCCATTTCATCCCCACAAGTGGTGGATTCATACCCGTAATGTCTACATACCCATGAGTTATCTCTATGGTATTCGCTTCAAGATGGAAGAAAACGAGTTGATCCATTCGCTTCGCGAAGTATACATCCATCATGTCTGCCACGCCCTCACATTCAATACTTTCGTCTTCAGGAGTTATACACGACTGACTACCACCGCATATATTGGCCAGCACAGCGTAATAATGTCGCAGCTGTCGATCTCTACTCACCTCATACCTCGATTCTCGACGCGATGAATGCCGTACTATCTATCTACGAGAGCTGCGCCATCCCTGCTCTTCGCACCGCTGCGCTCGAGCGCACCTACAAGCTCATCGTATGTGAAGACGAAAATACGGGATACCAGACCCTTGGGCCTGTCTCCAAGATGATGAACTTGTTATGTCGTTTCGTCGTTGATGGTCCCGATACAGAGGTATACCGTCAGCACGCCATCAAGCGTGCTGATTTCATGTGGCTTGGCACAGAAGGTATAATGATGTGTGGGACGAACGGCAGCCAACTTTGGGATATCGGATTCATCACGCAGGCACTCGTTGAGACGGGCCTCGCGAAAGAGCCAGAAAACAAGGAAAGTCTGAGAATGGCATTGGGCTGGTTGGATATTTGCCAAATTCGAGAGAACCCGAAGCATTATGAGACGGCCTATCGTCACCGAACCAAGGGAGCGTGGCCGTTCAGCACGAAAGAACAAGGCTATACTGTAAGTGACTGCACGGGAGAAGGACTCAAATCGGTCTTGTACCTCCAGAACCAAGTGGAGTACGTACGCTTGATTGTCAGAAATGACCCTCCCGCTCAGTGTAATTCTCAGAGGAACAGAGAGGGTCATTTCAGATGATCGACTCTTTGATGCTGTCGACACACTGCTCTCGATGCAGAACAACAACGGCGGTTATGCGAGTTACGAGCTCGTGAGGGGGCCCAAGTGGTTGGAGTGGCTCAATGCCGCGGAGGTCTTTGGTACGGTGTGGAAGTTGTAATCACGTTGTCGAACTGATCTTGACTTCCCGCAGGAGATATCATGACTGAGTTCTGTTACCCGGAATGCACGACTTCCGTGATCACGTCCTTGTCTATTTTCAGGAAACATTATCCGGACTACCGCGCGGCAGAGATCGGGTAAGCAGTTCCGATTTCACCCGACGGGAATGGTTTTAATTAGCATTGTCAGGCGGACGATTACGGATGCGATCAGATGGCTCCACGAAGTGCAGAAACCGGAGGGTGGTTGGGTCGGATCGTGGGGAATCTGTTTCACATATGCGACACAATTCGCGTTGGAAAGCTTAGCACTTGGCGGGGAGTATTACGGGAACAGCCCTGCTGTCCGACGCGCGTGCGATTTTCTGCTTTCAAAACAACGAGAGGACGGAGGATGGGGGGAAAGCTACAAGGTCAACTGTTCCTATACCTCCCGTACTTGACGGATGCTGACTCATACTTGCTTGTCATGTGGTCTTCTAGACTTGCGAACTTGCCCGGTGGGTTGAACACGAAAATACTCAGGTTGTGCAGACATGTTGGGCAGCCATGGCTCTCATGTACGCCAGGTATCCCCACGCGGAACCAATTAAGAAAGCAGTAAAGTTGGTCATGTCCCGACAGCTTCGGGTGAGAAATGATGGCTCTCGGAGTCGCGTCACACGCTGAGATATTGCTCAACAGGATGGATCGTGGCCGCAGGAAGCAATCGAGGGCGTGTTCAACAAGAACTGCATGATCTCGTACCCCAACTTCAAATTTTCGTTTACAATCTGGATGCTTGGAAGGGCACATTACTATTTGAAGGATCTGACAGGGGTTGGCATATGACCTGGTTGGCGACCATAAAAAGTAGAGGTGTCCCTAGCGTTCCCTAGAGTATTTCTGGTGCAAAGTGCAATTCCGAATTACAATTCCGAATTACTGTGACGGCACTGACGGGTGGCGGCAGATGGTGTGCTTGTGAGCAATCGTCCATCTCCACTTAATACCCAGACATGATGCTCGACCGAGTCCATCCGTCCCAGCTTCCCCGTTTCACAAGGTGCGTCTTTCCTCGTCGTCCAACACGTCGAGTTCACCGTTCTCGTCAGCCATGGCCGCGATCCAAACAGTCTCTCGAGTAGCGTTTCTTGCCTCTGATATCGTCCTCCATACTCAGTTCTCTGGGTCTGTGTTGTCCCCATTCGCCGAGTCCTACAAGGCCCTCTCAAACACATCCTCTCGTCAACCGAGCGTTCAATCCGTCCCTGCTGGCGGTGACCCGGGTGTATCCATACTCCGAGTTGCGCCCAGCGCGTCGCTAGCTTCCTTCACTTCCTCTGTCACGTCCCAGATAACTCTCCGTCTCGTACTCCTTGCTACAGAGCTCTCCTCTCTCCCGCTCGTCCTCCACCTTGCAGTCAAGGACGACTTGTCAGACGTCCTCCTACTGCAGTCTGCGTTCCCGTTCTTCTTGATTTCCTATACGCCCCAAGAGGCCCATGATAACGCCCTTCTCGCATCTCGGCTTGCCCGCACCGAGAAGAAGGGAGTTGTACACGTCTTTTACGAACTAGCGGATGGTTCAGCCGTAGAGATTGCCGAGGAGGATGTACAACCGTTCCTGCTTACCGACAAGGTCGCTCTCTCACCGGGCAGAACGAATGTCCCCGACAACACTAACAAAACTGGTGATAATGTCGACAAGGGCCCCAACGACCTGGGATCGAAAAGGCGCATCCGTACACCAGAGCCCATTTCGGCTCTATACCAACTTTATGAATCCGCTGCGCTGTCCACGTTGAACCGCACTCGTCGTCCTTGCCTTCCATTGACGATCCACGGTGACGAGCATCCAAACACTGTCATCTTCGTACTTGGAAAGGTTCCCAGAGCTTTGGCGATCGACGGCGTCTCATTCGTTTCCGTCGGGCTACTTGCTCCTCTTTCCCCTTCCCATATCTTGCGCGCTATTCCCCTCTCGGCTTCTCGTGTGCTCGTACTCGAGCAGCTCCACCGTTCGAGCACTAAATGGACATCACTCTATCTCGACATCGTCGACGCACTGCAGGAGCGCCAGGCGCACTCACAGGTATCCGTCCAGAGCGTTTGGTTCACTAATGTCGAGCAAGTCAGCCAGCCCAACTTACTCGAACTTGTTAACACCACGAACAACGCTCCCCTCACATCCCCCTTGCAGCTCCAAAATGGGGCCCTTTCCTCGTCGCACGCTTCGGTTCACGTTCCCAAACACGAGTCTTCGTACACCAAGATCCTGACTCACGTGTTTGGTTCGCGCTTAGAGATCTCAAACTCTCCCGAGCTGGTTCCTACACAGGGCAACATAGCTACCAGTCCTGAGTATGCGATGGGTCGGATCAGCGGCCAGTTGGAACAACGGGCTCAGCTCGTCAGCTCTGTTCAGGAGTTGATGGAGGTCGAGGAGCTCAGCATCGAGTTGCACAGACTTCTTGCTCAGTGGTTACAAGTTAAGGACGATAGCTCGAAGAGCCGTACTATTGGTGCTCAAGTAACCACAGCGTTGGAATCTTCACAGCTTTCCAATGTGCTCGTTGATCGCATCCTCGCATTGAAAGCATTCTTCCCTTCGAAGTCCAGGTGGATACTTGGCTCAGATGCCTGGGCCTACGATCTTGGCTCGTCGGGTTTACACCATGCCATAGCCTCTGGTCTCGACATCAACATTCTCATCCTGGATACTCTACCTTATTCCTCCCGAAACGCAGCCGATCCACACCGTCGCAAACAAGATGTTGGCTTGTACGCCATGAACCACGGAGATGTCTATGTTGCCAGTGTCGCTGTGTACTCTTCATACGCACATGTCCTGCAGGCCGTGATGGAAGCCGACAGGCACAAAGGTCCATCGGTCGTCCTTGCCTACCTTCCTTACCACGAGGAGAACTCCCCGGTGCTGGAGCTATTGAAGGAGAGTAAACGTGCAGTTGACTCGGGTTACTGGCCCTTGTATCGCTGGGACCCCACCAAGGAGGCTAGGTGCGAAGAGCCTTTCACCCTCGACTCTGATGCTGTCAAGAACGACCTGCAGCAATTCCTTGACCGGAAGAACCACCTCTCCCAACTCGTTCGCTCCAAGCCTGAGTTGGCCACTGAGCTCGTTACCAGTTTGGGTGAGAGTGTCAAGGAGGCCCGTAGGCAGAAGGCGCAGCAGGCCTACGACGACTTGCTTGTCGCACTTGACGCACCCCCCCTTCTCGTGTTATACGCTTCGGACGGAGGCACAGGCGAAAAATACGCAAAGAAACTCGTCAACCGCGCCAAGGTGAGAGGGATGTCGGCCACCATCGGGACCCTCGATTCGATGACCATCCAAAGCCTCGCACAAGAGGAATACGTTGCATTCGTGACCTCCGTCGCCGGTCAGGGTGAACCGCCTCAAAATGGACGCCAGCTTTTCAGGGCCTTGAACGCTGCTGCGCTTCGTAATGAAAAACCATTTTCCAAGCTGCGATACACCGTCTTTGGCCTCGGAGACAGCCACTACTGGCCTCGACCTGAGGACGCTCATTATTACAACAAGCCCGGCAAGGACCTTAACTCGCGCCTAGAGCAGCTCGGGGGTGAGCGCTTTGTCGACCTCGGCTTGGGAGACGATCAAGACGCCGATGGACCCGAGACTGGATACAAGATCTGGGAATCCAAGGTTTGGAAGGCCCTTGGTGTCGACAGCGTCCATGTTACGGAAGCTGAGCCCGATCCGATTACCAACGAGCATATCAAAGCAGCCTCCGAGTACCTTCGTGGTACCATCGCGCAGGGTTTGGAGGACACGACTACCGGAGCCCTCGCTCCATCCGACACTCAGCTTACCAAGTTCCACGGAATCTACCAGCAGGACGACCGGGACATTCGCGACGAGCGTCAGACTCAGGGAGTCGAGCCAGCCTTCAGCTTCATGATCCGTGTGCGCACGCCAGGCGGTGTTTGTACACCAGAGCAATGGCTGCAGATGGACCAAATTTCCGACGAACATGGTAACGGCACATTGAAGATCACCACGAGGTCTACCTTCCAGTTCCACGGTGTTATCAAGCGTCATTTGAAACCCTCTATTCAAAAGATCAACCGGGTACTGATGGACACCTTGGCTGCATGTGGTGACGTTAATCGGTACGTTGCACCTTCCCCTCGGATGATCTGTGACTCACATCTTGCCAGCAACGTGGTCTGCTCCGCTATTCCTTCGTTCTCGAGGCTTCACTCTCGTGTTTATGACTTTGCCAAACTCGTCAGCAACCACCTGTTGCCCAGAACGACTGCATATCATGAAATCTGGCTCGATAAGAAGTTGGTGGCTGGCGAAACTGTCAAAGACTTCGAGCCGATATATGGCGAGTTCTATCTTCCTCGCAAGGTCTGTCTCTTTCCTTCAGTGATCGGCCAACAATTGATTCCCATCCAGTTCAAAGTTGCAGTCGCCGTCCCCCCTTACAACGACGTCGACGTCTTTGCCAATGACCTCGGTTTCATCGCTATTGTCGGCGAGGATGGTGAATTGGAAGGTTTCAATGTTACAGTTGGCGGTGGTATGGGTGTGACCCACGGCAACAAAAAGACGTACCCTCGCATTGGTGACATCATCGGCTTCTGTACTGTTGAGCAGGGACCGCTTGTAGCGGAAAAGGTTATGCTCACCCAGCGGGACAACGGAAACCGCGCCGAGTGAGTTTTCATACCCTTCTAACATAGTTCCTTTGCTAATTTTCACCCACAGTCGCAAGGTAAAAACAATTGCCGTGCATTCACATGATTGAATTCTGACCCTCGATGCAGAATGCTCGCTTGAAGTACACGATTGATCGTATGGGCCTTGACCGCTTCAAGAGTGAAGTAGAGTCCCGCCTCGGCTTCGAACTCGCCCCGGCTCGTTCTTATTCCTTTGAAAGCAACGTAGACCACTTTGGCTGGACCGTCGGAGAAGATGGCAAGCACCACGTCACGATCTTCATCGAGAACGGACGCGTCCAAGACGAACCCGGACGGGAATTCAAGACTGGTCTTCGTGAAATCGCCAAGGTCCACAAAGGCAGATTCCGTCTGACTACGAACCAGCATATCACCATTTCTGAAATTCCTCCGGAGGAAGTCCCGAGGATCAAGACGTTGCTCGCCGAGTACAAGCTCGACAACCTCAATTATTCGGGATTGCGGCTCTCGGCGTCGGCTTGCGTGGCGTTCCCTACATGCGGCAAGTGTTTTCCTTTTTTTAACCTTGTCACTTGCTCGTCATTCTAACGATGAATAAATCTAGGTCTCGCCATGGCTGAATCCGAGCGGGTGAGTTGTTATGATAATTGACGGAAATCGTGTCTCAAACCGTTCCACGTTGCAGTACCTGCCGGTGCTCATCGACAAGGTGGAAAAGATTTGCGAAGAGAACGGTCTGCGCCACGACTCCATCATCATGCGTATGACTGGTTGCCCGAACGGATGTGCCAGACCCTACCTTGCTGGTATGTGGAGATTTTTTTTGAACCCATCGTCATTTCCTTTTTTTTTCTGATTCACATTTCGCAGAGGTGGCGTTCATTGGAAAGGCTCCAGGCAGCTACTCGATGCTCCTCGGCGGTGGATACTACGGTCAACGGCTCAACAAGATATACCGCGAAACCGTGTCCGAACCCGAGATCTTGGGCATCCTCAAGCCCATGATCAAGAGATACGCGCTCGAACGCCACGAGGGCGAGCGTTTTGGTGATTTCGTAATTAGGGTTGGATACATCGCACCGACTACGGAGGGGAAATTGTGGTATGACAGATCGGGTGGTGAAGGTGAGCACAGGGAAATCAGTGTCATGTAAGCGCGCGCGTTTGTTGGGGCGATCTCTTGTACGATTAAAGTTGGAAATGTTGTTTGAATAAGATGAATCTTGGTTACAATCGTCACGCATGATATGAGGAGTACTTGTGACCCGGTGTGATTCGTGAAAGGCACGTCGAATCTTCGGAGATATCGATCTTGCAATACTGTTCTCCCGTGCTGCGGCGCGCCGGGACATCAAAAAGTCTGTCCACACGCAGTTGGGGCATCCTTTAGCCTGCTGTGAAAAAAGCGCACGGGTTCATCACAGGCCATGTTCCTATGGGAGTACATCGGTGATCGCTCGATTCCAATGTGGTGTTATTTTGTGAGAGTAACCAGACATGACGAGGGATGTAGATACCACGGGGCTGGGATTATGTGTGTACATAGTTGCCCTCGATTTCAAGCTAGTGTAATGCTTCCCTGGCAGCTTTAGCTTCCACGAGCGCCTCCCCCAACGCCTTTGAAACCCTGTCAATGTCACCTCGCTGGGGGTCGACGACGCTGACGCCCATATGTCTGTTCAGGAAAACAACCGTTAGTGCATGGAATGACCGAGTACGCAGATGAAGAAAGACGTACCCGACACGGAAGTACTTTTCTGTAAAAGGATGACATGATCAGCGGAGGGTGGGAGATGCCTATATCATTCTCAACGAACCTTTGATAGCAGAATGTATACCACCAGCGACCACGACATCCTTCATCAAAAGACGAGGTACGATATCGCTTGTGTGAATACCCTCGGGGAAGTAGAGCTGTTCGAGGGAGACAAAGGATGAACCAATGCAGGGCAAGGGAGATGAAGGAACCTGACTCACGGCGGACATGCCATTAGCTGAAACCTCTTCGCTTAGAGGAACGTTCGTGAACCCAAGATCCGCTGCGGCTTTCTTGAAGCGTCTGCTGGCGTCTTTGTGTGCTTGGAATCGGGCTTGAAGGGATACAGGACCTTGAGTAATCTGCTTGAGCGAAGCGCGGTAGGCGTAGATGAGATTGACGGGTGGGGTAGCAAAGTAGGCAGGATTGTTGCGTTCATATGCTTTCATGATAGGGAGCCACCTAAAATCACGGTCGAAAGAAATGAGACAAGGAGAGGGGAGAACGATAGCCTTACTTTTTCCAGCTAGCATAGTACGACCTCACGGGTGTCGATCTGTTCTCGAACACCTGGACGGGGGGCGAGTTGGAAGCGGACGAGGAAACGGGGGATTAACGTACTTGAATAGCCTTGCGGCTTACTACGACTATGCTGAGACCAGGTGGCGCGCCGAGACCCTTTTGGCTGGCTGTTAGGACGACGTCGATGCCCCAGGCATCCATCTGGATTTCTTCGCTCGCAACGGAACAAACAGCGTCGACCACGACCTGGAGGTGCTAGATGGACAGGTAGTCTAATAGCGATAGGTGCGACGCACCAGTGTCTCCGGTGACACGTTCCGAATCAGCTCCGCGACGGCTTTGATATCCGAGAGGACAGCTAACATGCATGTCAATGAGACGAGGAAACAGGGATGACGGGGCAACGGACCTGTCGAGGTGTCCACATGGGTGACGGTGATGAGCTTGTACTTTTTCTGCTTGAGAGAGGTTTCGATGTCAGACAGGTCGACGGTTCCACCGACTTTAGCCTTGAGCTGGTCGACCTTTGCCCCATACGCCTGCAAACTAATGATGGCAAGGTTATGGGTGCGGTGGGAACCCTGAATGTGGCGCGACGAACCAGTCGGCGAACCCGTCGGCAAAGTAGCCGCAGTTCAGAACGAGGACATTCTCGTCCGGTTCGACGAGGTTAGCTGACACCTTTGGAAAAGGTCAAACCGACGGCGACAAAGGGCGATGGAGCGCGCACCTGATCCCAGCCGAGGGTACCCGAGCCGGCAACCAAGAAAGGCTGTCCATCAAAGGTGTACAGGATTTCCCTAGATGATCGGGGCATGAGCGGGGGTGAGCATGGACGCTGGAAAGGGAGCGGACCTGGTCATGCGGATGCAGTCTCCGAAGGCGGAGGAGAGATCGAGGGACATGTGGGACATGGACGGATGGGCGTTTGCATAGAGGACCTCATCGGTGACTTCGATCGGGCCGGGTATGCTGGGGAGTGGGTGGATCGCCGTGCGGCGTCGGAGAGGGAATGACTTACAGCAACAGCCTTGGAGAATGAGCGCGGGGACGTCAGACGGAGAGAGAGAACGTACTTGTGTGGATCTTGGACAAAGTTTGACATTGTTCGGTGGAGGTGGCGGAGGGGACGAAGGAGAGAAGATCTGACGAGGAGGGACATTAAAATGGAATTGAATTGGATGCAACTATAACTGTAAATCGGGGTTCCGCGACGGAACTAACGACCAGCGATGACCCGCGTCGCTTCTGGATCAACTACCCCATTCGTCTGCCCCGCTCCCGCCAATCCCGCAACCGTCTTCTGCAGCTCGGTCCACTCCGTCTCTCGTGGCAGCCCCATGTCCCCAATATCATACACGTACACCTTCCCGTCGCTCCCACCAAGCGCCGCCCGTCTTCCGTCTTTCCGATCCCACTCTATTTTGTTGATCGCCCGTCCCGATACCACGCTCGTAGACACTACAGGCACCTGTTTGTCCGCTCAGCTCCAGACCGCACCCCAAATCAATCCATCACGCACCTCCGTGTCCGTGTTCAGGTTCCACAAGTCAAACTTGCCCGATCCGTCCACCGTCCCAAACAGGGCCGGGTGTGTGGGATGCCACTTCACATCATACACATAATCATCCGCCTCGTCGAACGAATAGATTGGTGCAATCGCATGCGCAGCCGTCGACGGCTTCGCAAGACTCTTGGCCCGCCATAGCTTCACCGTCCAGTCCGCGCTAGCAGTCAGGAATAGATCAGAAAAGTCGACCAGCCCCACCAGCGGGTGGAAATCAAGGCCCATGACAGGCCCTGCATGTCCTTTGTAGATGTCATACTGATTCAGCCCCGCTTTCGCCCCAGCGCGGTCATATCGGTTCGCCTGATAGACGTTCCCCTCTTCAGTACCCACCCAAAACGTCGTCGTTTCATTGTCAGGAAAGTCGAGTGTAGTCACTGCCACCTCCCCCGTCTTGTTGTGCCCAGCGTGAACCAGCTCTAGTGTTTCCTGCACAGTAATGTCACTCGTCTGTCCTGCAAACTGAATCCAAATACCACTACCTGGGGCTGCGCAAGCATGTCCACAAGCCACGAGCAGACCGTACCATCCGTACTGCTCGTGATAAGATTGTGTGCGTTCTGTGTACCCACCATCTGCATCGCATACACAGGGTGTGTATGCCCAGCCGCAGACAATGGCGTCTTCAGCACTGGCAAATGCTTCGATCGCGTGTCCCAAAGTAATATTTGCCCCGAGTACGTCCCACCGAATACAAGATTGGAATGAAACGGTGAAAACGTAACGGACAAGACATCCGACTGCCGTGCACGACACCATCAGCGCAACACTCAAATACGTAGAGCTTGCCAACCTGGGAATGAAACACAAATTCTGGTCTCTCCAGCAGGTGCAGATTCCAGACCGCAACAATACCATCAGGCTCGTTCAACGCAGCTGGGTTCTTGTTATACGATGCCACACTGAGCTCAGGATACTGCAATCGAGTCAGGCCCAGGTCCCACATAACACAAAATCTTGACCTTGGGTGACCAGTCAACATCGGTTATCGAACGATTCTTCCCATAGCGTTCATCGTAGAACGCGCAGACGCGTTTTACTCGCTTGCCCTCCGAATCGTCACTACCGACAACGGTTATTGCCTTGGAAATCCGGCAGCATGCAGACTCACCCGTTCGTCTCAGTACCAATCGTGTAATCCCGAATGTAATCATACCCGTCATTCAACGCCCGCTGGACAATCTTTGACGACTGCTCGACGAAATCAAGAAATTCCGGCGCAGTCAGGATGCTCGTCCGTTCCTCTTCCGTCAGGTCTAATGGTGAATCAAATGAGTAGGGTCGTCCAACTCAAAACGTGTCCACCCAACCTCGGATTTCTTGCTCGATCTCTTTCTCGAGCTGTACACTCTCCTCCTCTAACGCCTTTTCTCGAGCCATGCGATCCGCTTCCAGTTCACGCTCGCGTTCGCGTAGTATCTGTTGCCGGATGTCTTCCTCGGAGAACGAAGGCGTTTCGGGCTCGACGGCCGTGGTTTGAACTTCTTTATTATATATCACTCGTTCCTACACTCTCCGCTTCATGAGATCCGCGAATGCATAGTCAAGGACGAGAGACGTACGCGCTGTGGAAGCTCAAAAAGCTCTTGTTCCACATCGATGAGATCTACAGACCGGGGAGTCAAAATCCTAACGTGCCATCAACAGCCCACCCATCAAAGCATTGAAAAAGGCGACGACCAACATACCTCTCCACGACATGCTCCGTCGCCGAGTTTGTAGATGTCACCATGGTCGTCCCCATACTGAGCCTATCCGAACCTACATCGCTTTGTCGACTGACACGACCAGACGGTGATAAAGCCGAGCTTGAATGGAGGAGTGCGCTTTGGCGAGGCGGCGTGCCGGGCAACGAAGACGAGGGCGTGACGTCCCCGGTACTATCAAAGCCTCCTCTGCTCCCAACGAGCGCGTTGACGAGGTCGTCGACATCACGACGCGCAGCAGTGGATGGACCGATGGTCTAGGACGTGCCGAGCGTTTAGATGGCCGAAAGAGACAGGATGGAGGCACGTTTACCTCGGACTGACGTCTCTCGGTTTCGGCGCGTTGTCTGTCCGCTCTGGCCTTTCTCAGCTCTGCGAGTTTGGCCCGCTTCGCCTCGATCTCTGCTCTCCGCTTGTCGGACATGGCGTTCAGATGTTGACCGAGATCGTACAATTGAGGCGGTGTCAAAGATTGTGGTATCCCCGAAACGCGTGGTCGCGACGCGTGGGAAATCTCGAGTATCTACTGTACATGCTACTACGCATCTTTGTAGAGAGTGATTACACGAACTCCATCTCACTATCGCTCCCCTCTGAACTTGAGCCACAACCGTTGATCTCGTCAATCTGCGTGTTAACATCCCGCCACATACGTCCGTGCGACGGTTCTTTCAAGTTGAAACAGCTCAACGCCGGCCGGGCGATCAGTGAGGGAAAGTGCTCGACTAAAAACTGCGTAACTCTGCTGACCGGCTCTTGGATGGGCGAGTTCGCGAGTTGGAGGTTCGTGATGGCCATGTTACGGATCAATGACTCGTCCTTTGTTAACGATGGGATGTTCCTTGCATCGACACCCATCCCGAGAGCACGCAACTTTGGACATTGTGAGAGTAAAAGCAACAGACCCCTCAGTGTCGGGGTCTGGAGGGATGGTAGGTCATACTCCCAGCCGATGTATTCGTTGAAATAAAAGGCCTCCAACTCAGGCCATGCTTGGACCAACCGAAAAAGTTCGTCGTCGTTCAAGGAAACCGAATTGTGAAGGCTGACGTCGAACTCGTGAAGATTGAAGGCCATCAGTGGGCTCAAAACCCCAAAGTCAACAAGTGGCGTAGATATCCCATATTCTTTTGAGCCGATGGAACGAAGCGTGATCCGTCGCAGAGTCCCCCGACGCGTAGCCGAACTGAGAGCAGCAAAGAATTCATGAAACACCCCAGGTGTGGGAAGTATACGAAACTTAAAGGAGACCTCTTCAAATGGCTGGTGGTGCGCTTTCAAGTATAGGATGATGGAGGAAAGATCTTCGACGCGAAGCTCAAGGGCACGCAAGTTCTCGAAAGGAGGGCGGTCGGGGAGGCCACAACCAGCAAGCTTCCTCAGATCATCTGGTTGGTAATCGAGCAAGTTGGCAGTGAGCTTTTTGAGGCAACGGGATCCAGCAATGTGGATTAAGGCCGCTTCATCGATGTAATTGCAAGTCAGAGTCTCCAAGTTCGGGGAGCGCGAGATGGCGCGCGAGATGGCGGCTGTCACGTGCGGGGGGGCCTCTGCACTGTGGCCGAAGTAGAGCGAGTTGAGGTTTGGGCATAAAGTGTGGTAGCACTCGAGCAATCCCAGAACGGAACTATGATCACCATGGTCCAGCCACACGTAAAGATGAACAAGTGAAGGGCTGAGGAGCAAACGGATTGAGCCGATCGCCGTGTAATCATCATAATGCCATTGAAGTTTCCGGAGGTTGGGCAGGAGTAGCGTGGTGCGAAACCACAAGGACTGTAAAATCTGCACGGATACCGGATCACGTTCGAGTATTAATTCTTGGACGCGGGGAGCGTAGCATGATACAATGTTCCACTCTTCTTCGTTGAATGGAGGCTGATTCGGCGGTTAAGTATTGCGCATGGCCTGACAAGAAATGCCATACCAATGCTTCACCCACTGTTGCATCTTCATACGAAGCTTTGGGAGGCAAACATTGCACAAAAGGCTCTAGACTGTGCAGCCTGTGCCAAAGAGCGTCGAGTGCAGGTTCGGAGAAAGCACGACAAGTTCTTGCGAGCACCGCCAGAGCCCGCCGACCAGCTCTCCGAGTGTTCCCGGCATGATAGCTCCCTGGATGCCACATCGTGTCTTCCGCCAGACAGTCAAAGATGCCGCTGAGCACCTCAGAAATCAACAGGGCATCGTGCATGGCTTTTAGGGGGGGGATGTCACCAGATGAGCTGGCCTTCGCTGGCAACAATGTGGTTGCTGATCAACTTGGATAGGCGTCGTCGCGTCGAGTGGAGCCTGGCGCAGTGGCGCTGCTTCAGTGACCCCTAGTCTGGTAACCAGACTAAGTGACCCCATCTCGACATTATTGAATCACCCGCGCCTGCACCAACTCGTATGATAGTCTCAGTGTCGGATGTTGCGATGGACCACTGCAAGACTGTTCTGAACCAAGGCCTCAACTGCGAATCTCATTCACTACGTTTCATCACACAGGACTCGAATTTCCCGGTTCCAAGCGACCATGCCTGTAGAACGACACCGATCACCAGCACCGGTGACCATCACAACTGTCTCGAGAAATACTCTCGCACACGCCCATCACAAAGAAATCGACGCCATTCTAAAGGACCTGAGACTCTGTTCGCGTCGTCTCAAATCAGCGCTGGACTGCTTCAAGGACGAGCTGCAAACACTCGAAAGGCTCTATTACAAGTGCAAAAATCAACATCGCATGGCCCTCTTCTTCAAGCGCGTACCCGAAATGAGGCGTTATGGTCGACGGTTGAGTGAGTTGGACATCCTGGAGCGTGTAGATCTTCTCCGCGCGTCGTTTGTCGGTCTCAAGCATACGAGCGAGTAGGTAAACACGACCTTATCCTTGCACTGTGCTTACTGAACACTTTCACCCAGTCGAGAGCATTGAGGAGTTCCTGGAGCCATGTTCCCGAGAAATCGTATGTTGTCGTCCCCATAGTGAGCCTGTCCCAACCTACATCGCTCTGTCGACTGACGATGATAAAGCCGAGCTTGAGTGGAGCAGTGCCAATGCGCTTTGGCGAGGCGGCGTGCCGGGCAACGAAGTCGAGGGCGTGACGTCCTCTGCTGGTCCCAACCGTTGAGTGCGTTCACGAGGTCGTCTGGGACGTCCAAGCGTTATATGGTCAAAAGAGACAGAATGGACATTGGAGCACGTTTACCTCGGACCGACGTCTCTCGGTTTCGGCGCGTTGTCTGTCCGCTCTCGCCTTTCTCAGCTCTGGAGTTTGGCACGCTTTGCCTCGATCTCTGCTCTTCGCTTGTCGGACATGGCGTTCATATGTTGACCGGTATCGTACAAAGTCAGTGTCCAAAGATCGTGGTATCCCCGAAACGCGTGGTCGCGACCTGTGGAAAATCTCGAGACTGTACATGCTAATACGCATCTTTGTAGAGTAACTAGTTACTACACGAACTCCATCTCATCATCGCTCCACTCTGGAGTCTGGACCACTCGAGCCACAACCGTTGATCTCGTCAATCTGCGTGTTAACCTCCCGCCACATACGTCGGTGCGACGGTTCTTCACTGGAGCAGATCAACGCCGGGCGGGCGGGAAAGTGCTCGAGTAAAAACTGCGTAACTCTGCCGACCGGCTCTTGGATGGGCGAGTTCGCGAGTTCGAGGCTCGTGATGGCCATGATACGGATCAATGACTCGTCCTCTGTTAACGATGGGATGTCCCTTGCATCGACACCCATCCTGAGAGTACGGAGCTTTGGACATTGTGAGAGTAAAAGCAACAGACCCCTCAGTGTCGGGGTCTGGATGGATGGTAGATCATACTCCCAGCCGGCGTATCGGTTGAAATAAAAGGTCTCCAACTCAGGCCATGCTTGGACCAACCGAGCAAGTTCGTCGTCGTTAATGGAAACCGAATTGCTAATGTTGACATCGAACTTGTGAAGATTGAAGGCCATCAGTGGGCTCAAATCCCGAAATTCAACAGGCTGCGTAGATACCCCATATTGTGTCGAGCCGATGGAGAGAAGCCTGATCCGTCGCAGAGTCCCCCGACGCGTAGCTGAACTGAGAGCAGTGAAGAATTCGTGAAACACCCCATGTGCGGGAATCATATAAAACACGAAGGAAACTTCTTCAAACGGTTGGTGGTGCGCTTTCAAGTATAGGATGATGGAGGAAAGATCTTCAACGCGAAGCTCAAGGGCACGCAAGTTCTCGAAAGGAGGGCGGTCGGGGAGGCCACAACCAGCAAGCTTCCTCAGATCATCTGGTTGGTAATTGAGCAAGTCGGCAGTGAGCTTTTTGAGGCAACAGGACCCAGCGATGTGGATCAAGGCCGCTTCATCGATGTAATTGCAAGTCAGAGTCTCCAAGTTCGGGGAGCGGGAGATGGCGCGCGAGATTGCGGCCGTCACAGGCGAAGAGACCTCTGCATAGTGGCCGAAGTAGAGCGAGTTGAGGTTTGGGCATAAAGTGTGGTAGCACTCGAGCAATCCCAGAACGGAACTATGATCACCATGGTCCAGCCACACGTAAAGAT
>JBBPQV010000039.1:0-63360 GCA_038092675.1 Boletus rufocinnamomeus
GCCGAGAAAGTCGAATTCGCGGAGTGGCCTTGAATGAGTCAACTAATTTGGCCTCTTTCCCAATTGCTTCCATCCCGGCCACTTGGGTGCAAGCGTGTGGTAGATTGTACCACTTGAGGATCGGCGTCCGGCCTACCTTATCCGCAAACACTCGTTTGCAACACAAGGACGTTTTCAGACGACTTTTCGCTCACACAGTCCATAAGCGAGTCATGGATCCGCTCTGGCCAAATATGTCGTCTCGGCCTTGGTTTAGCTTCCCGTCGATAAAATACTCACAAGCTACTGATGTGGCGCAAAGTTGCAAGTGCCTATCCATGCGGACCATTACCACAACTACTAGGACGCATACATCGATCGTGAGTGATGCACCGCATGGAAGTTCTGACTTTGCCACAGCATGTACAGGACTTGGACCCTATCTCAACAGCACCACAATTCGTCTTGGTCATTTCTTTCCCTTTTATCCGCCTTGCCGCGATCCGAGGCGTGGCTGTCGGTTGCATCAAATTTGATAGCCCCACCACGCAAGCAAACTATTCGATGATCGAGGAACGAACGCTCTTATCTATTTGTCACGTGACATTAATCGACGTATCTCTGCAACCATCGCCTCTAGCTGATTCTCACAGAAGACCTGTTTCTAGTACCCCCGACCTCACCTCTGCTGTGTTGGCAGTCTAGGCATACTGATAGTGCGGCTGACCGTACTGAGGCCGGCTTCAACTTGACTGTGTGCCGTCTTATGTGCCACTGGGGGCTCTGGCGGACACAGGAAATTAATCCATTGTTGGTATGGCATACATTCCGGCCATTATTTAAGTATTGTTCCTAGCTGTCATCCTTGGCGTGAGGCCTCGTGGCCGTGGGACCCACCGCTCATGCCATTATTTTCAAACAAGTAGTGGCATCAAGATCATACATACTCTGTCTCTTTGACCGCACACGAATACCGATCATCAATCGGTGCCGCAAACGGGAAAAACTTGATGGCAAAGCTGCGATGTGACCCCAGTACTTGATCATCGATGGCATCTAGCTTGTCAAAAGGACGCCGGTCAAGCCACTGCCAAGAGTCCTGTCATTGGATGACATGGACAGATAGTAGGATTTTTTAATACATACAGCATCACCTTGCGCCACGTTCGTGCCCCGAACGCTTGTCACGGGTCGGTGACGAATCGTCTGATATGATCCAGGAATCTGGCCGAGCTGCGTGTTTTTTTATATCTCGCGTTAGAGCTGTGCGAGTTCGGAGCTAGCGGGGGAGGACCATCTTCCCCGGTCTCTTCGATATGCTCAGGGGAGCTGCCAAGCGTCGAGCATCGTGCCTCGGACGCTCGATCGCAGTTCTCCTCGTAACATCGTACATGCAGACGCTGTACAATGTTACTGTTGTTTCCTTGCAATTTTGGCACGTCGTTTTGTTGTCGTTTTGCGTCCTTGATTCATGGTCATAAACTGATCAAAGGCGCGAAGATCGTTCCCACATAATAATTGAGCATATGTACTCGTGACCAGATAAGATACGGCTATTCAGAGCATGATCGGACACCCCCAGTCATCGATCCACAGCAACACATTTCCTCATGGGAAGATGTAGCTTATTGTGCCCACCGAATTACCTGGAGCCTGGTGAACGACGAATGTCCCGTCCAGTGAGGAGCACGAAACACGTTTACTGATGCATATCGGAAGACTCGGAACGAGCATACTTTTTTTTCCCCCAAATATAGCGAGTTGTCGAATCGGTACCTCGAAATACGACGAATATAGCTTCCGTGACGGCATCCCATACCACATATGGTCACATACGTCCATTCCGTCACTTATGAGAGGACATTCTAATCAGCAGCAACTGATAACGATGGCGACACGCATGCTGAACCCAACATGAACCGAACACTTCCCCGGTTACGAATGTACACACACAAGTAATGGGGCAATTACATAAGTCGTCATCGCATGGTCTAGAATGCTGGGGGTTGGAGAGGACGCGACGGAGAGGATAAGCGGGCTCAGCAGGCGATGCCACAGGGCTGCCGTGACGCCGTCAGAGGCTTCCATTCCATTTCAAGGTTTGATTGGCATCCATATGATTGCGGTGATGGAGTGAACGAGAGGATGTACAGTAGTACCGAATTGTGTGATTGGTCAGGCCGCCTCAGGCCTGCGTCTGAGTCACATGAGACCTCGTGTTTTTTTTACTGATCGAAGAACGAGATTACCTGATGACCCCCCTACGAGAACGTAGATAGTCCAGGAAAGGGAGAAAAGGACAATGTGACAGTGAACAATCAATATTAATTATTGAGGACCTTTCCCGGACACCGATTATATATGAAAATGAATGGTGATATAAAAAGCACTCACGTTTCATGCTTCGGAGCGGGGCGGAGGTGGTACTATCCGGGTGGCCTGTCCAAACTGGGGCACTCGTGGCCAAGACTACGGGACAGGGGAACGTGGGTGCCACTGGGGTGGGTTGTCTGAGCGCTCGGTGGCCGGTTTTAGGAAGCCTTTGATGTTTCCAACGTAGGCATTTCAGTTTGAGCACGAGGCATCAACGAAGCGTCTTTCCTAGTTGGACTCGGGTCAACGGAGCGACCGAAGGCCATCCTTTGTCGGGGAGCATGTCCGACAACCATTCGCTGATTTATATATCTTTCATGATCCGTGACGTCTATGGGAAGAAGATCAAGTCAGTCCCGTCACAGGAACACGTACGGAGGGTGGTGGAAAGAAAAAGAGGAGGGGAGGCTCGGATCGGGAGCTCCGTAGGATCTCGCCCTCGACGTTGATACCCGAGGCTCTGGATAGCAAAAAAGGAGAGGCCTCCTTTCTCGTCAAACTCCACAAACTTATCGGTGATCACGTTGTCCCCGGAATGAATCGATGACCCATCTGTCCTCTACATCAGGTTCTGTCCGTCGCACACGCCACTCCGACAGCTCCCTAGAAGGTCACCATTGCAATTGTCCAGGAGAGATCCGCGGTGAAGAGAGTTGCATGTGGGTAGGCCAATGGCGAATCCGCTGATTTCATTTCAAGGAACGGTGTCGCTCGAGTAGTATAAATGAAATGGATAGCTGGCTGAGTTTAACAATGAACCACGTGTATATCGATCAGTTATTGATTTAACGGAAATACGCGAATACCACATCCGCTGAAGAATCGGAGGGAAGTCGGTAACCTATGAGTCTTCGAAATAATGCTGAGCCACGTCGCAGCAAACCAATGGACAGTGGCAGTGGATATGAACTAGATGTATGAAGAATAGTAGCTGCATCTTATGTGGTCAGTGTGCTGTACCAAGGCAAGGGGGTTGTACATACCGTAAAGGCATTAAAGGAGCAGCACACTTCTATGACCAAGGGGGGCCTCCAAATTTGAGTATCAAACCAAATATATATGACGGATCTGCAGTTAGCATCCCACACCATGAGACAATTGGTGTGGGATCCACAGGATCAAATACGCTCAACTACGTCCCCCTGTTAAGGAAAGTCTGCATTGCCGAGAGCGGACCAAAGCCAACTGTCGCCTCGACACGTCGCAGTAGTGGAATGAAAAGCTGCCTTGCGGGACTGATGACAGGCGGAATCATCAGGCCACCAGCAAGACCTCTACTATGCCATGAGTCCACTGCGAAATGACAGTGAAAGGAGGCAGACATTTGAACATATAACGTACGCACCTAGAGGCTGGGCCACCACAAAGATACAGAAATATACCCATAGCCTTCCATATACTCCACCCACTCTTTTCCCAGTCGTCCGACGCCACAGCTTCTCAAGCAAGAGTAATGGTGCTTGTAACATGAAGAACAGCACTACTAGCCAATTGAACCCCTTCCCTAGCGGATATGCCGAGCATTCGTGGAACATCCCCGAAGCAAAGAACGTCCCGACCAACATTCCGATATCTCCGGCAAGCCATTTACCGGTAAACCCTCCATAAACAAAGAATGTCTGGCGAAGCACTTGATGCCATCGTTTGGCCCAGAAAATGTGTAGAGAATCAGAGATCCAAGGATTATCCATGAGCGGAGGCCACATTTCCGGAGCACTAGAAAATGCTATCAGAGCAAACAAGGTGATACAACCATGGACCATTTCAAGGCCAGCGATGAGACATGTTCCAGTGGCAAGGTGGATTGCGGTGGAAAGTATGTATCGTTGTAGAATAGGTAGGTTGGGTTTGAATATCGTTCCTCCGTGAGGCGAACCGACTTCTGGTATTAGTTTGATGAGAGATTCCAAGGTATCGAAAGTGATGAAGTGCTTGAGCGTAGATATGGCAGTAGCACGTAGGAAGGCAGAACGCTTGGAGGGCCGTGGATCTCTTGGAACATGCAAGTCGGCACCAAACTGCCACCCCAGTCCGCGGGTGGTGAACGTTGCTTCGAATGAGTCGTAGAGCCAAGGTGGTAACGAAGTCTTTCTTGGTGGTGCTGTAAGGGGAGAAACCTCTTTGCAATCGACAGACGACGCGTCACCGTGGCTGCCATTGGAGCAATGGAGAACGGGATGCGATTTGGACAATACACCTGGCCTTGTTTCACCAGCTTTAAGCATTCCATCTCTCCTCCACGCAAAGTCAATAGCTTTGCCACAAATCACTTCGGCAAAGAATCCTGTGGGAAAAAAGAACACGTCCAATTGTGTTATGTTATGGGAGGCTGCTGGCATAGTACGACACTAACCAAATCCGCACCTTGTCCCCAATTGAAGATGTTCAGTTCTGGCTCCGTGTGCATGAAACGAAAATATGTTCCCAATGTAAGGCAGATGACTAGAGGTAGGAGCAACAGCCGCAGGTAGAAGGTATCTGGGCGTCTGGAGAGGTAGGCCATCGAGAAGAAAGGAATTAATGGCAGGAGAAGATGAGGGGTGTGGTGAAGACGTATGGGTGTGCGGTGTTCGGGGTAAGGTATTAATGTTCGATACGCGTCATGAACGCTACGGACAGATGCGAGAAGTTAGAATGAGAGACGTCTGGACTTTGAACTTACGCATAATAGATGGACGACGACATGAATGATGACGACTAGTACTGTTGGTCGTTTCGTTCAACGTGCCAGCTCAGCGACGTGACCGAGCTGGACTCACAACCCAAATATTCCCACGAGTCACTTTGCAGAGAGCTGGTTTCGAAAACCCTCCAATGATTACATGGTTGGATATTCAAAAAGTTACCATCTCTGTCATCCCGATGGTCGAGATATTCCCGGTTGTCCATACTTTCTTTGTTCGTTTACCATGTTCACTCAGCGTCTTCGGACGGTCTCTTCTTCTGATCTCCCTCGAAGTTGCTGCAAATGTCATCTGCTGGGCTATTGCAGCGCGCTCGCACGCAATCTTGGGACTCGCTATTCTCGCCTGGGTACACATGTAAACTAATTCTGCAGGTCAACACGGCTAATTCGTTTTGTTCATTGCCCTTCATGCAGACAATTGGCTTGAGGCATGGTAAGGACGAGTTCGCTAATTACCCTCGCAACCAAGAGTGTCATCGATCTGCACGCAGCTCTTGACGCAGACCACATAAGGTTATCTGACGAACAGTTTCGTGGTTGTGTATGTTGCATCCCATCTCCATCTGCCTCGGGTTATTCATGACCGAGACACAGTAACGACTGATCCTCGGACTCAGTGCGATTGATAATGCCACACGTACTCTCATCAATCATGGACGACTTGCAATAACGTGCGGACTGTTCTTTTCTCTCGGTCACAGTACAATAGTGATCGTCGTGGTATGTTCTTTTAACTTGAATCCGTTCTGAACCCCTTTTCAACATACCGGCGGCCAGAACATCGCTATAGTCATAAGCACGAGCATCTACAATAAACTAAGTGGAGTCGGTAACGTTGGATCGATAGTAGGTGTGTACCATAACTCCACATGCAATACTGGATATATATCCGCCTGTAGGGACGGCTATCAGTGGATCCTTCTTGTTCATTGTTGGTCTCGCTAATTCAATCATTCTCTGCAAAATCCTGCGTCAACGTCGTCAGGTATGTCCACCCCACGACTATTTCTTTGATTTGCACGCTTATCGACCAACGGACAGGCCAGACGTAAACGAGATTCAGAGCATGGAGAGACAGAGACAGAACCTGCCCCAAACCAGAACATGCTGATGATGCGGCTGCTGGGACCTTTGGTCAACTTCGTGAATCGCCCATGGAAGGTACGCCAGTGCAGCGGTTGACACTCATAGGATACCTGATCAACCAGCCCATTGGTAGATGTACCCTGTTGGTGTGCTATTTGGTCTTGGTGAATCTTTCGTTGTTCCTCCTGGATGTGGAATCCTGAATTCCTTTATACACAGGGTTTGACACTGCATCTTCAATCGCCCTACTCGCCATCTCTGCATTGGCAAAAGAGGGCGGGAACAACACGTGGATATCCCCTTCAGATGTCATCATCTTGCCCGTGAGACCTTCCTGCTCCCTTTCCATTACTCGGTGTGATCGATGCTTGTGAAAAGCTATTATTCACTGCAGGGATGACCTTGGTTGATTCTGTTGATTCCACACTGATGCTCTATTCGTACACCGGATTTGCTGGCCACTCATGGAGGATTTTTGAGCCGAGCAGTTTCCCTTTGGGGGTTGGCGACGCGCAATCTGTGAACATGCATCGCGAGGTGTCTTCTACCGGGGGAAGGGCAGAGGAGGTGTGCCCAGCAACGGCACACGAAGCGGTCATCGTACCCCCAGTTGATCAGGCCTGCGATGCAATCGAAACAGAGAGCAAGACCGTGGACAACACGAGGCATGACAGTGATAGCGACACAGCGAGACGAGAGCAACATGACCGCATGACGCTGATGAAACGAAGCACGATGTCGAAACTGAGCATTGTCCTGACGACGATGAGTATTTTGCTTGCGTTTAGGTCAGTGAACGAAGTTGCGGTCGGCTGGCCGTTGACACGGCTGACCCTCCCTAGCATATCGCTCATCGAGATCATGGGACTAATTGGGGCAAATTGTGGCAGATGTCAGGCGGCAGCATCCGCCCCTGACGGCGGTGGACTGGCGGGAAGGTGGTGGAGGGGTTGGGCACAGGTGAGTCGGGGGCGGCGGTTGGTGTGGATGATACTGAAGTTGCAAAGGCGAATGAAAACTCTGGGTACATTGGAGCGGGGATAGTGGGAGGCTTCGCTGTGATAGTCGGGTGCTGGTACATGAGACCGAGTATCAAGTATTTTAAATAAAGCATGTTGTGATGGGATGAGACGTGTTTTGGTGTGTTATTGTGTAACAATCCATCCTCCTGACATATGTTCAATTGGACACCCAACCCCGCTCACGACAGTCACGACCCCTTCTCTGTATTCCTATTCCCTCTCTCTGTATCCACCCCCGCTGGTCGACACCAACCCTCCTAGTCCGTCATCACATTGATAATGGTCCAATCTCGCCTTCGCCTCAACACCGATGTACGCAGAGAAATTGTAGCATCGAAAAGATCGGCAGGTCCCTCAAACGTAACATCCGCGACTCTCCCTTCTCGGTCTCGCTCGATTGGCGCGCACGCGCGCAGTGGATCCACAGCATCCACCAGTTCTTCAATCTCTGTCGTATCCCCTTGCCCTTCTTCCTCCGCGTCTGCTTCCTCCTCCTCTCTCCAGTTACCCGAGCCCGACACGGAATCCTCGCAGCCCGTCTCCCAGTTCATCTCCAGCCCACCCAGTCCTTCCGCAGATGAAACAGTTCGGGTTCAGACCTCTGCACCCGAGTATGTACTGGCACTCCATGATTTTGTCCCTCAACATCAAAACGCGACGTGTCTCTCCTTCCGCGCTGGTCAGGTCATCCGCGTATTTAATCGTGACCCTAGTGGCTGGTGGGATGGCGAACTACAGGGTCAGAGAGGATGGTTCCCGAGTAATTATGTCAGTGCCGACGAACGCGTGATTTCTCTCACCGAGGAACAGCTTCGCCCCTCGGTGAGTGCCCCTTAGTTATCACGGTTGCTTCGGGTCAACTTCAACGATCGATTTCCACAGCTTCGCCAACCCTCTCGTCACGCACACACCATGTCAGCTGTATCAGCTGCATCATGGGCTACTACACCCTCGCGCGGCTTGTCTCGCAAGGATCATCGTCCCCTGGTCACGGAAGCTCTTGGTCCTGACATCGCGTCATATTGTCCCCCTTTAATGGTTAATTTGTTGCAGAGTCTATCCCTCCTGCAAAGTGCGGTCAGGTCTAATCGCGTAACACACTTTCAGCCATCCACAGCATGCATTATATCTTGCGTTCGGTTCATTCTCTCCTCTGTCGAGTGCCTGCCCCGCGAGGCACCATTGCTAAAGCGCTTCCCCGCTCTGGCTTTTGAGCGAAAACATATTCTATCCGTTCTGGCTGCATTGGTCTCGCAGGCAAGAAGAGCTTCGGATGAGGCGTGCGACGAAGATGCTCGGGATGCAGAGATTGAGGGGATGCTCAAGCTCGGCGGTCAGGTATTTTCCCAAGTTCGGCGGTTCTTAGCAGTGGCAGTACAGTGCGGCATCGAACTCCCGGAGAGGGGACAGTCTTCGCCTACCGACAGCATCACATCGACACACTTACAGCTCGGGCGCGCCTCTCCAGATCCCATGACGAGTTTGTCAATACTACCAGCAGACCCGCTATCAGGTGAACTGTCTGGTTTAAGAAATCTGAAGTTACAAGACCACGAAATGATGGGTTCCGCCAGGACAGCTTCTCGTGTAAAAAGCCTCGGTGACCTCCGATCTCAGCGCAAACTGCCATCGTACCGGGACTCGAATTCCTCCGTTGCTCCCTTACTCCCTCACCGGATGGTTGTTGCCCGTACGAAGAAAGAGCAATACCTCGTCCACGACGCCACAAACCGCCACAAACCGGCCATGCTGTCAATAAGCAGTATCTCCTCGTCCTCATCGTTCTCTTCCACTGAGTCATCCAAGCCCCCTGTATTACCCTCCTTCCCTTCGGGACCTTCGACTTCCTCCCAAGTCATGGAAGCACTCAAACATACCCATGATCAATACCTCTCAACCATCGCGGCCTTTATAGGTCACGCACATTCCCATTCACGCTCGTCTCATGCATCCAGTACAGGCCATATGTATGAACTGGTGCGAGAGATCGTCGAAATGGTCTGTAAACTCCTTACCATTGTCGAAGCGGTCATGCGGCACCCGGAGATTCCCAAACATAAAATCGGCAATCTTAAAGCAGCGAAGGAGGGACTGTATAATGTGACAAGTTCGCTTGCAGAGTCTGTTCGACTCCTTATGTTCCCACTTTCGCCGGATCTTACGGAGGAAGCAGAGAAGGCGTCATTGATCCGTTCAGCCACGGCTGCTTGCAAAGCTGGTGCCGACTGCGTTTCCGCGGTCAAGTTATGTTTGAGTCGAACCTCATCGGAACAGCAGTTCGTCATCCAAGTCCCAGTGAGGTCAGACTCGGATCCTGGCCCATTCACGCCGAGTAAGTTTTCGCGAAGCCATCGCAGTGGGTCTTCCCTACACCAGTCATACCGAAGCAGCGTCGATGAGGAGGATGTCACTGTTCAGGGTCAAGCACCAACGAACCATGCGCCAAAAGCTCTGACACAGATCCAGGAGACATCTTCGGATTCGTCTGTGCTCACCGGCCACTCAAAATCCTCTGACAGCTCGCAGGATACCGCACCTACTTCTCTAGATGAACAAGACACCACGTCGTGTTCGAGAGTCGATCCAGCTGTATCAGATGACGTGGCTTCACCTTGCCCAGAGTCGACTGACGTTTCTGGAGATGTTCGTGGCGACCAGGAGACCGTGGACAGCTTTGAAGACCAGCTCGTGCAAAATGGCGAATCACCTGTTACTCTCGATGTTAAGCGTGACCCTCTGGGTCATGACCACTCGGTCGAGGATGTCATCTACAATGCCGATGGTCATCTTGTCGCTGCATCTTTGGATGTGCTCGTTGAGAAGATGATACCCCACGATAGCATCGTCGATCCCGCTTTCTCCGCCGTATTCTTCTTGACGTTCCGGCTGTTCTCAACACCGATGGAACTTGTTCAGTCCCTTATTCATCGGTACAATGTCATGCCTCCCGCCGGTCTCTCGGAGGAAGATATTCTTCGGTGGCAACAGTATAAGGGCATTCCTATCCGCCTTCGCGTGTCCAACTTTGTCAAGAGCTGGTTGGAAACGTACTGGCGCTCAGGTACCGATGATGTGGTTCTCCGACACTTGGAATCCTTCACTCGCGAAGCACTACAGCAGTACTTCCCCGGGCCATCCCAGCGCATTCTTGACCTCATTGCCATGCGCCAGGATGCGAACACGAATTTAATCAGCCCGAGGAGTGAGCGAGCTCGTGACCCAGGGATGTCTATCAACCCACCGTCTTTCCCCCCTTCCGAGATCCCTCGACCTATGATGACCAAGGCATTGCTCTCGAATTTACGGAACAAGAATTTCGACTCCGTCACCGTTACCGAATTTGACGCTCTGGAACTAGCAAGACAGTTGACGATCATGGAGTGTGATCTCTATTGTGCCATCCAACCCGAAGAAATACTGGAGACAGGACAGGAGGGAGCGAAACCGCCTGTGAACGTTAGGGCTGTCACTTCCTTGAGCACGGTGATCACGGGCTGGGTCGCTGAGAATATTCTAAACGAACATGATATCAAAAAACGGACACTTTTGGTCAAGTTTTTTATCAAGGTTGCGGACGTAAGTGTTCCTGTTTAGATTTTTGTTGAGATTGGACTGAATTGTTTATGTAGCGATGTACATCACTGCATAATTTTAGCACCCCCCGCTCGATTCTTGCAGCACTTGACTCCTCGACTATCTCTCGCCTGCACCAGACGTGGCTTGTGAGACGAGTTTTTGAGATGTCCATTATTTATATGCTGAGAAGTTCTCAGGGCGTTCCCCAGAAGAACAAGTTACAGTTGGAGACATTGCGACGATTGGCGGATCATAGTCGCAACTACCATGAGTATCGCAATAAACTTCGGAATACTGCCCCGCCTGCCGTACCCTTTTTGGGTGAGGTTAATTTCCTACAGGACGATGTTCTGTATACTCACCCCGCCGCGTGAACAGGACTTTATTTGACAGACGCGACATTTTGTCGAGAGGGCAATCCCTCGTACCGAGATGCACCATTGGTTCCAGGCAAGAAACTACTGAACTTCAACAAGTACCATAAGCTGGCTCGTATTATTCAAGGTCATCAACTCGCCTCTACCGTTCAAGCGACGTTGAGTTATTGATTTCATTGATAGATATGCAGCGCTTCCAAGTGCCTTACAACCTCAAGAAGATACCCGAAGTCCAGGAGTTTCTGAACTTTGCTTTCGAGAACTCTAAACACCATGGCGATCTTCAAGACCTATACAGGAGGAGGTGTGCCTCTAGCTATCGCGGAATTGTCGCTGTACTGACTGCGGGAATGGTGTAGTCTGCTTGTTGAACCCAAGCAGCCGGCTGATACTCCGCCTTCAAGCGATATGCGTCACCTCTTTAATTGGGCAACACGTTCGCAGGCGCAACAGCCCACATCTGCCTAATCATATGGGACATTACTATCTGCCCCCACCTATCTCGTTTCGCTTGACAACCCCCTGAGTGTCAGATTCGACCCTCCGGTTGTTATTCTCTTTATGATATAATTTCGGTTTGCTTCTTCTTCCCCTTGTGTTTTGTCGTCCATCTACCTAATTCCTTGAAGCATATTACTCCTATTGATATCTCATTGAACATCGACTCATTGCATACTTGGTATATCATTTGCTGTTACAACTGTTTCCGTCATGTACAAGCTAGCTAATCAAAATCCGCTCCGTAACGAGAGACGTGAACTTGAATGATAAATGTTGCACAGGAGACCTTGAAACAATCCACCAAGCAGGTATAGCTTCCCTTCAGATTATGAGTCATCAGATCCTCCTCTCTCGCAACTCGGGTACCCGACAATTGGCATGGTCAATCGCAAGGTCCTCGAAGACCTTCTCCAGAAGCCGCTAGGACCCTATCGTGACCGCGATATTCTGCACGAAACAGCATGTCAGATGAAAGGCGCTAGCGAACTCGTCTTGTACTCGTTCGTCCTCGAACACGACGGTCGTGTCACCGGGTACAGCTACGATTCCACTTATTCTGTCCAGCTCTAACAATGCGTTTTTTTCTCTGCTATTATTGTTATTGTTCTCATTCAGTCTCGACGAGTCCGAGCGTCCCTTGCCAGAGGGACGGGACGATCGCAAATTTCGTTTCCGTGGCATCCTAAAGATAGCCGATCCCGACTGGCTCTCTGATTTTGGGCTCAAGACGGTCGAGACCGAGCTCAATCTACGCGCCAACGAACGTGCGTTACGAGAGGGGGAACGTAGGCCGCCACAGTTGACGTTGGAAGGTCTCTTCGAGAACAGGCTCCTCACGAGATCGGACGATTCGACATGGCGAAAAGAGGAAGGAGCGAAGCTCACGGTTCTGATACAGGGTGAGAAGAGCGTACCGGCGGTCTACATGCAATGTACGTTGCGCCCCCATCTCTGATGCTGGTTTGGAAGTGATGCTTGGACGTTACTAGCTTCCCGTGTACCAAATGGACTGCTGTGGGCCTCGAAAGCTCAGTGAGTGTGTGTGTAATATTTTTTGATCACGGTGTTCGCTCAACGTCTACCTACAGCAACCGTAATTACCAGATAGCCACCATGGACGTGGAAACCTATTCACGTTCTGAGAAATTCTTTTGGCAATGGCGACTTCTTACGCTCATGGACAAAATCGCAAAACAATATCCGTACATCCCCCCCAAGAAGCGAACACCGAGATGGTTTGTCGAAAAATACATTGCGGGATTTGCATGTCCACCCGAAGACAAATATCGACGGCTGATTTTCGATGAGGAAGAAGATACAGATGTCGACGAAACGGGAAAGACAGTAACACCGCGTCACCTTCTCAAGCCTCACATGAGCGAGATACTCGGGTTATTCGCTGCACACGCTGGGTGGTTCATTACGAACAACGAAGTGAAGAGGAAAAAACTGTTTGATTTCACGTCCTGGGAAACGTTCGCGAAAGAGGCGCGGAAACAAAGAAAGGAAGCTGCTAGGCAAGGGGTGAGATGGGGTTGGCCTGAAGGAGAGGAAGTAGAAGAAGAATCCTCTGAAGAGGATGAGGGCGGCGAAGGTGGATCCTACGAGCTGGTCAGAAAAAATCCAGTGACTGGCAAGGCAAACGAGATTGTAGCTCGTAAGCTCGAGCTCGCTCAAGCCAGGTCAGAGCGCGGAATCGGACCGAGGTTTTCATCGGATTCTGGAAGTGATGGGGATGCTCAAGGTGGTGCAGAATACGCATCGGACTTCTTGGAGTCATCAGAGGAGGAGAATGATTCAGACAACCAGCTTGCAGAGGAGGAGGCAGCCAACCAAATACCATGGCAGCTGCAGCTGCCGCCCCTTTTGCCAGACGTAGATGGTCGATGGTGGTGCCCATTGCAGGAGTGCAATCACCAGATTGACCTTTACGACCTCACGGAAGAAGACAAAAGAGGGGTCCCCGAGGAACTTGTTGAGTATATCCTACAAAAGGAATGGCTGAACGCGGCATACGACAATAAAGTCCTTCATGGATTCAGATTGATGGTGACGAATCACTACTCGAAGCACCTTGAAGAACGGGGCGTTAAGTTCGAGAAAAGGGAGGGAAGGGCAAGTTATTTTCGTTTCCTCGAAAATACCCGGCTCATGGACCGACTGCAGGTGCGAGTTGTATTCATCAACGGCAGAAGGAGGCGCCGTGGTAATGAGGAGCCCATCCGAGGACCGATGCCTGTACGAGGGACGTTGGGGGGCGAGTCGAGAATTGTTCCAATCGTGCATGCACCACAAGCGGGACATTTCCGATGACGAGCGATCAGTTGCACAGGGCAATGAATTGGTAGTTTACAAGCACCAGGGTCAATAGATACTAGGTTCAGCCGACGCTGGCGTCGACCTCTGAGGACAAGAGGCCCGGAGTTTGTAGGATCTGCTGCGCTCGCGGGTTCAATACACAGCAGCAGTTGCATGATTCGATCCAAGCGATGTTCTAATTCACGGAAAGGCCTCGATTGATTTAAAAAATGCCTCCCCGACGATGGGAATACTTTAAAACGTGATACCCGATTCCGTTTGTCTCGAGTTTGAGCTTGTCCTCCGTGAGCCCTCTTCTACCGCCGACAGCGTTCAGGCCAGCGGAAGCAATCGGAGGGTACGTATCCCTCGTTACCCCAGGACCAAAATCATGCACAAATGGCCGACTCTGAGTCGCACCAAAGAGTCTTGAGCTCTCAAGGAGGATCGAATACACAGGAGACGAGTCGTTTCCGGGGGTGTGTACGCTCCAGCCTCGCGACGGCTGACGGACATCCCAGAAGGCGACAACGCTGTGTCGGGCCGTTCCGGCGGCAACGAAACTGGCATTGCCGCCACCGCAAGAGACGGCGTATATGGGCTCGGGTGACCAAGGATCTTGCAGTGTAAGGACGGGGAGAAGTGTTGGAGGTGAAGAGGACGAGGGCAAACCGGGGGTTGGGAGGCATTGTGAGTGGTGGGAGACGCGGAGGTCGTATATGTGGACTGAGCCGTCGTACCAGCCCGAGACGATGATCTGCTCGGAAGGACCGAGAGGCGAGGAGGGCGGAGCACACGTGATGCCATATACCGCTGAAGGGCGGTTCTTCGGGGAATGAAGGACAATCGATGGGGTGGGGGAAAATCCGTAAGGGGCTATGTAATAAAGGGAAAGAGGTGCAGGAGATGTAGTGCCGAATGCGGCGTATGGCGAGGAAGAAGACCTGCAAAGGTGGCTTGTCCAACTCCTTGCGCCAAGGTTGGCGGACGTGGGAGATGGGGATTCGGAAGCGAGGTTAGTAAGGGATACCGAACCACATTGGGAGAGGGAGAGAAGTGTATAAGAGGAGCAGGATATGCTCTGTACAACATTTGTATTATGATGTTGGAGAGCGCTCTGTGGTGCACGTGGGATGTCGATGTGTTGTCTGCCGTGCAGTCTCTGATGGGGAGGAAGACAGACCTGTTCGACAAAGCCGTCCTCGAAGCCGAGAAAGACTGTACGATCTTGGCCGGCATCAGGGAGAAACGCGATGCTAGTGATGTCGGGTTGGCATGTACCGCGACCAAGAGTGAAGGTATACGAGCGCTCGAAGACGATACGGGAGGGGGTTGCATCGGAGGTGGCTCGTATAGCGTAGGAATAGAGGACATGGCCTGCAGCGACTAATAACGTGGATACGGACAGGGCGATGGCGGGTCGTAGGTTTCCATGCCACGGACGAGAGAGAGGACGTGCAATGAAGTTGGCACGCGACCAGGCTCTATCCGTGAGAGTGTCGTAGCGGACCTGCGCGAAAGAAGACCACCGTGAACGCGAGGAATGTAGAGTGAGGGAATGTCTCTGGTTGTTTCTAAGAAATATGGACCAACCAAAGTCGTGTACCTGGCTGGAAAAGATGAGCGATGGGACGAGAGTTGTGTTTATACGTACGATGTGATTTAAGAGCCTGGAGGTGGCGGCGAGACGGAGGAGGTCGTCGAGGTCGAGGTGCTCGATGATGAGGATGAGCACGTCCGCGTTCAATGTCATGGAGGACGAGTATGAGCTGACGTAATGGGAAGTGGACGGGAGTATCGGAGTGGACTAAACAAGTCAAGTCAGGCCAACATGCGACGCGATGTCCGCATTCTCCTCGTCGGCGACGGTGAGCGCGTTTTCGCCATCCTGAGCCCCCACTGAACATCCAATTAGACGGCGTAGGGAAGAGCACCATCATTACGTCTCTCATCAAGGAAGCTTTCGTCGCACATGCACGTCCTCCTCGTCCCTGCCCTCCGCTCTCCTGCTCACCCATTCCAGGTCCAGCACGTCGTGCCAGAGGTCACAATCCCCCCAGAAGTCACCCCAGAGAACGTGACAACCTACATCGTCGATTCCGGTGGTAGGTACTACCCACCCTGTTCCTGTCTCCCTTCTCCATCTCCCACAAAGCCGGTCCACAGGACAGACAACATCTCGAATCAGAGATACGAAAGGCACACGTCATATGTGTCGTATACGCTATCGACAACCCAAACTCTTTCGACCGTATACCTACATTTTGGCTCCCTCATTTCCGTCAACTAGGTGTCAATGTCTGTTCCTTTGCTCCCCTCACAATGCCCTCCTCATTGCGCCCTAGGTGCCTGTCATACTCGTTGGAAACAAGATTGACCTACGGGGTGGAGAGGTGACGAATGAAGCTCTCGAGGACGAGATCGTACCTATCATGAACGAGTTCAAGGCAAGCTCCCTCCCTTCCTCCTCGGCCTGACACAAACCTCCCCCAAGGAAGTCGAAACTTGCGTAGAGTGCTCAGCCAAGATGTCTCTAAACGTCTCTGAAGTCTTCTACTTCGCACAAAAGGCTGTCCTCCATCCTACTGCTCCTCTCTACGACTCGAGAGAACATGTGCGTCACCCCACCCTCCTCGAGTTTGTTTTTCCAGTCCTCATCCATCTTAGGTCCTCAAACCTGCATGTGTCGGCGCCTTGAAACGTATATTCAATATTTGCGACACAAACAAAGATGGAATTCTCGACGCCACAGAGTTGAACGAGTTTCAGGTTAGTTCAACATCATTTCGTCCGAGTGATTACACACGTAGCTTTTTTGTACCGTTATAGCGCAAATGCTTTGATGAACCTTTGCAATCGCAGGAGCTAGAAGGCATCAAAGATATGGTGCGCGAACACGCTGAAGGCGGTGTCCAGCATGACGGCCTTACCGAAGCCGGCTTTCTGTACCTTCACACCATCTTCATACAACGTGGACGCCTCGAGACCACATGGACTGTACTTCGAAAATTTGGATATGGTGAAGATTTGAAGCTTACCGAGTCGTTCCTCCTTCCCAAGTCAGTTCGACACGTGAGATCGTGCATTGTTTTGACTCATTAATTTAGATTCGACGTTCCACATGATTGCTCTGTTGAGCTAAGCCCCAAAGGATACCAGTTTTTCACTGATATCTTTGAGACATTTGACAAGGCAACATCACGTACCAAGTCTTCTATCAAAGCTCTGCTCATCACTGTTTGTAGGATCAAGATGGTGCACTGAAGACCGTGGAACTCGACGAGTTATTCAGCACTTCACCTGGGAACCCTTGGGCCAGCCAAAAGTTTCCGGACACCACCCTCGTGGACGATACCGGGGCTGTTACTCTGCAAGGATGGCTAGCTCAGTGGAGGTATGTATGCGCAAATTCTCGAGCACCCTATCCCACGTAATCCTTCTAGTATGACGACGCTACTCGATCATAAAACCACTCTTGCATATCTCGCCTACCTTGGATATCCAGATGAACAGCGTACGAGTGCCCTGCTTACTACCCGACCACGGAAGGTCGACCGTAGAAAGGGTAAAGTCACACGAAACGTGTTGTTGTGCTATGTTTGCGGCGCTGCCGGGTCCGGGAAGACATCGTTACTGCGCGCTTTTGCTGGAAAGCCGTTTAGGGAAGCGTATGAGCCGACGAGCAAGATGTTCAGTGTTGTCAATGCTGTGGATATAAATGGCTCTGAAAGGTACCTCGTGGTAGGTATAACTTTCTGCAGCATGGCATGGAAATTTGACCGTGTTCTTTGCAGCTGCAGGAATTTGGGTCAAAGTATGAAGCTGAGACTTTACGGTCGTCGAAGAAGACGGACCTCGCCGATCTCATCGTCTATGTCCATGACTCGAGTGATACCAATTCATTCTCGTACATCAGTAATCTACGGGTACGTGATATGCGTCGGTATTTGTCTGTGGTCTGACACGTGTTCTCAAGCAACAATATAACCTGGACCATATACCCACGTTATTCGTTGCCACGAAATCTGACCTTGATCTTGCGCAGCAGGTAAGTACCTTGGATGAACCTCGCTTCTGATGTTGACGTGAAGACTAGCGGCACGAGGTTCAGCCTGATGTGTACTGCCGACGGTTGGGTATTCAAGTTCCAGTTGCTGTGAGCATTAAAACGGAGCAAATGGCGGACGTCTTCCACGTGATGTGCAGTATTGCCATGAACCCGTGAGTGGTACCCACGGATCATTTTAGGGGCAGTTAGTTGACCTGCGCTTTAGCCACGCGGCAATACCAGGGGGACCAGACCGTGCACTGACGGCGTCTGAGCGGCTCCGAATGTACGTGACGATAACCGCGCTGTTAGGAGGGATAAGCGCAGGGTTGGTTATGTTGTACCGCAGTCTGTTGAGGCCGGGTGGGCCTATTCTGCCTGGATGGACGTCACCGTGGGCTACATGGTTGATTGGTAGAAGGGACGGTTGATGGACGTGGATACTTTACACTTGCAGCCTATAGACATGAGATCCGAAGTCCGACAGTTGAGATCCGCAATCGCCTCGAGGTCTCCGCCTGGAAGTCGTGCACAAGTTGAACATAAGTCTAAGCGCCATCGATCTCTGCGTTCAACGACAACCTCCCAACAACTTCCACTCGACATGGACCAAGACATGGACTTTGACTCTAACTTACCACAGAACCCTCCTCCACAGCTCCAACAACGCCATGACGACGGCCGCAAGATGCTGTACGTTCCCTTCCCGCCACCGTGTCGCCGTGTTGATACTCAGGGGCAAGCTAACTCTCGTACACGGTCGTGATACGACATTCTAGCGATCTCGTGTTCGTGCAGGACTGTACAGGTAGCCAAGGCTCCTACATCTCCAGCGCAACCAAAAACATAGAAGAAATCTGCGCCCACATCTTCGAGTCTGGCCGCCTCCAATCTCCCGAAGACCTACGTGTAGGCCTTGTGGCATTCCGTGACCACCCACCACAAGACCACACATACGTCGTCAAGAACTTTGGATTCTCGTCGGACATTAGCAAGGTTCACAGAGATCTTTCGGGGCTCTATGCTTCTGGCGGCGGCGACGGACCCGAAGCTGTCACGGCTGCCCTAGCAGAGGCGTTGAACATGGAGTGGAGGGGGCATGCGAGTAAGATGGTGGTACTCATTGCTGATGCACCTCCTCATGGGATTGGCGAGTACGGCGACGGTACGGCCAAGTTGCACAGGTTTCCAAATCAGACCTGACGCATTTTGACCACTCAGGCTTTGATGAAGGTTCACCCGATGGAAACGACCCATTGCAGATTGTACGCGTCATGGCGAGCCGTGGTATAACGCTAGTAAGACATGCGATTCCCCTGTTTCGCTCGCCTCAGTCTGTTGAACACGCTTTCTTTTTCAGTTCTTCGTCGCTTGCGAGCCAGCACTCAGCGGATACTCTGTGAGCACGTTTTCTTGCCCTCTACCCAAATTATAGGGCACAGGCACTGACCCAAAGCCCTAACCACCACAGTATGCTACCGATTTCTACCAAGCCCTCACGACCATCACCTCGGGTCTTATGCTCCCCTTAACCACCGCTGATCTCCTTTCGCATGCGATCGTTGGGAGCGTGCTTGAGAATCTTGATATGGAGAGACTTGTACGCGAGGTAGGGCACGCAGTTGCCCAGCGGATACTCGGCAACAACGAGAGCGTCGATGATGTGGCTCGTGAACTACACGAGAAACTACTGCTCAGGAACGAGAGTACGAAGAAGGTGGTGATCGAGAGTATTTACAAGGAGTCGCCAGAGGCGTCCCACAACGTATCCGTTTTCATGCATGCTTCGTCATTGGCTGAGGCCAGGTCCCAGCTCAAGCGGGTACGTAAAGTGTTCTTTGCCCGATTCACTAGTCGATGGTACTGATCTACTTTGTTCAATAGGTGTATGGGACACGGTTCACGGACAAATATCTGCTTGCACGACAGGCGTCCAACCGAAGCTCATATTCGTACTCTTACGCCCCTCATCTTCCCACACGAACACCAACCAAGCCTGTACCCGCTCCGAGTACCTCTCTCGGCACCTCTGCCTCTCCGCCACGCAAAGTCGTCACAGACTTTGCGGCGTTCGGCGCGCCAGCAAATGCGAGCGTGTTCGGGACTGCGGTCGCTTCGACGCCTTTTTCGTTGGCAGGCGGTAAGGCTGCGTTTGGAGGGATCAGGAACGTAGGTGGAAGGGCGGGTTTTGATCCCGATGACGACGACGACGACGACGAGGGGAGACAGAAGGTTGAATTGCGAGAAGATTCGATATCTCTAGATCAGGTACTTGGCCCACGTTTCTGTCGACTGTTCATACTGACGCTGCTGGTGGGACAGGCACGTCGCATCGCAATGCAGAGTGCTTGGAGGGGCATCCGAGGATGACAGATTCCCACTGTTTGGCACAGATCGTGTTTACCGCTATTCCTTGTTCCCCACTCATCACCCCGTTCCCATTACAGTTGATTTGCCGTAGGACACGGCTGTAAACTTTGTTTCTGTTCAGTCACTTTCAGGACCATGTAGAATAATGAACTTGCATAAAATCAATGACTGGCTTTTTGTTTGTGATGCAACGGCAACATAAGAAAAGTGTCTAATGTGGGGTATCCTTGCGTTTTCTCTTCTTCTTGGTTGTGAGAACGACATTGAATGCGTCGGTTGCGTCCACTTTGCTGGGTGGTCTATGTGAAGTGTCCTGCTGTCCATTATTTGACAGCGCAAGTTCTTCCCCCAACTTCTTTCGTGTACACTTTGCTGGCTCCAGATTATCCTCCTCTGGACCTGCCACAGATTTTCGGGCTTGTTCACGACCCTTCTTCGGATATGGGGATGTTTCGTTTTCTTCAGACCGTATCTCCTTGTTCCGTCGCTTTCGAGCTTTCCGATCAACACCATCCAGCCGGTCCTTCTTTCCCTTGGCCTTGTCCCTTGCCAACGCTTTCTCTGCCTTTTTAGCGGCTCTCGCAGCCTTGCGCTCCCTTTTCAATCTTTTGCGTTCTCTCCGCTCCTCTTTCGTCTCCGCCTTGTCTTTCGATGTCCGTTTCTGACATTTCTTCGGCTCTCCGATGATGTCGTCTCGATCGCCGATGAGTTCGGGTACAGGTGTGGAAATGGACGAGGATTCGGATGACGAAGGAGCAAAGGGTGCCGGTGGTGTGGTGTCCACGCGCAGATCGTCGTTCGGACCCAACACAGGTCCTCTGAAAAATCTCGAGTATAGATTGCGTTTCGCAGCCTCTCTCTTGGCGGTGGCTAGAAGCGACAGAGGACGCGGGGCACCTGCGTCGGTGCTGGCGTTCGGGGTGGTGCTGCCTGATGTGGAGGCGGGCGTGCCAAGGATGGGTCGTTGGTTGGATATGATACCGGTCGTGGTGCGCCGGAGGGGTACAGATCCTGGGTCTGTGTGTGAGGAGGGATCCTGGGGGCAACGTGAATTGAATGAACGGTGATGAAAAAAAAAGGTACCTCGGTGTCATCGACGTCCTCATCGTCGCTCGATACTTTGATCTTGATCGCCTTTGACGCGGCGGTGAACAAGCTACACGGATGGTGGTAAACTCGAAGCGCAGGGAGGAATCAAGAACAGACGCACTGGTCCCAGAAGGGGAAGGCGTCGTCGCGGTCTTTGCCCACACCACTGAGATTTTTCTTTGGTAGGATTGCGAGGGGCTTGTCGATGGCGCCCTTGCGGAGGCCAGTGCCCGACCCCGTCCATCCGTAGGAGGTTAGATAGGCGTGCCCGTAAGAAACTGACATGACCATATGTCCTCTACCATACTCTCTTACTATCCGTGTCACGTGCTTTGTACTCTCGCCGCACCGGCAACCTCATACCACCCAAGTTCACGTCCCCAACTGTTCCACATCCGTTCCAACACCCTCAGCTTCTCCCACCGGCCTAGACTTGGATCCTCCAAGTCCTGCACATCTTCGACGAATCCCTCACGAAGACGCGATCGTGCAGGCAACGACGTGAGTGCATACTGCCGGAGGTGCGTCAATGACAACACAAGAAGCCCCGTTGTCAGCGGTGGGATCACGTTCGAGGACGATTCCACATCGAGCGGTTGATCTACATGTCTGTGCGATGCCTTTGGTTGGAAAAGCAGAAGGCGTTCAATCCTCCTGTCCCTAAAGTCAGCTTACGTCCCGGTCACAAACACATTACAGACCTCATTGCGAGCCAGACACTCATTTGACGATGTTTGCCGCCATATTTGTTACGGCTGCCGAACACAAGTCGCTTGAGGAACCCTCCGACCACATACACGACTGCAAGAGCCGGTGCAACTCCGACGAATGCAAACGTAAGCTCCTGAGACTTGAGCAATTTGTCGATGCCCATCAAAGCTTGGTCAATGTCAACCTGGCGCCAGTCAGTTTAAGGAGTCTACAGTGTGACAACTTTTGCACCAACCTTTGCTTTTTGCACTTGTACGAACAACGACCTTAATAAAGTCCCAGCCACAGCAGACTTGAAGGGTTGTTTGATGTCGTCCTCGTAGATCTCAAGGATGGGTGTGAGGTCTCCCATTCGTATCTGATCTGACAGTGCGGCCAGTTGAGCTTGGGTATAACCTAATTTGTCCTGAGCTAGTGCGAGCGCCATTCGCTCGAGAGACTGTCGGAGAATACAATGAGCGGTGGACCAGGCGGGAGCGTACAACACACATTTAGGTCAGCAGATACTGCTTCGCGACGAACAATGACACCTTCCTCTCCGCCTGCTCGGATAGTCCTGAAGACCTCACGAAGAGGCTCCAAGAGCCAATCCTTGACGAAATTATGCACGGTCTCAAGTGTATCCTTTGCCAGATCTGTCAGCGTGGCCCGAGAAGCGTACAGAGTCTTGACACAATAAAGAGTCAGAGGCGGAAGGAGTAACAAACGTGGCCACAACAGCGTTAATCGTGATGGTCGACGAAGATCCCGGTCATCGAGATAAGACGCATGCTCCTTCTTGCGAGTGACGAGGATTGCCTTGGACAGCTCCATGAAATTGGATAGTAGGTTTTGCTCTGACACCTCGATCGACGTCGCAGAACCCAGCACGGTCACGAACTCGACGAGAAAATCAGGATTGGGTACACCTTCGATCAACAAACCCTCGCGCTTGATGGCCAAAGCGCGCATGAGCGCAGGTCTCATTCCAACAAGTTTTCCAAGCACTTCTGCTCTGTCATTCCGAATTTTCTCGTGCTCCTGCCGTTTCAAACGACACTCATCGCGGGAGAGCCGAAGTGGAAAATACAGGGCAAACGTAAATCCGTTTACGAGCCGTCGGACGGTGTTGCGCAGAATGGAGAGCATTGTAGAGGCGGAAGTTTGTGGGTCGACATAGAAAACAGGACGGAAACGCGTCAACGTGCCAGAAGGGCTACTCTTCAAGTGTGGAAAGAGGATGGACACGAATGGGTTGGGTTGCAGTCGGCTTTGGGACGAAAAGAGGTCACGGAGAGAAGAGGGACGGAACGTCGACAGGTGGAGTGAACCGTCGCTGGAACGCAACACCTGTAGCAAGCTCAAGATACGTTTCGGGAGAGCTGGTGGGTTGTCAACGTTCCATCATAGGCAGGGAAACAGATGCTATCGCAGGCTTACTTTGGAGGAGGTACAAGGCGGCGAGCTGGTTTGACTGCTCGACTTCGGCCCACCATTCTGCGTCATCTTGAGCGGCACTTGCCTCGTCCAAGTACAGGTCGAGCGCATTCGCGTACAGACCGAAAGCAATTCTTGCCAGAACGACTTGTAAGACTACCTCGGACGGTTGCTGGTGGTCACTGGCATGCAGGGCTGCGTCGTTTTGCAGGAGGGTCAACGCATCCCGGATGGTGTCTGCATTGAAGGGTGGCTTGAGAATCGCGTCGATTTGCCTGTAGAGTTGCTCTGTACGTGGATCGAGTCCGGTGAGCGTAAGCTGGGTGTTGACCAGGGAAAGGAGAGGCTCGGTGTAATGAGTAGAGTAAACTAGAGACATGAACAAAGTAGTAGCGATACAAGTCAAAAGTACAGTCATTCATCCCTCCAGATCACCTGGCCAGCAGTCCATCTGTCTCCCCACATAACCCGCTTGTGATACGTCTTTCTCAGTTCCCTGAATTCCCTGACAAAGACGTCCACATCCGACGCGTCGTTGGACCCAGAAGGTGAAGACGATTGGATGAATGACGATGCAAGTGCTTCAGATGCGTTGTCCTGGTCCGTTGTCGCATGCCGGAGGCGCAGGAGGAGGAATTGGGGACTAACACGCTGCGTTCACGTCAGACCAACGTTGAGCCGGTCGAGCCGTAAACCCACTTGGTAGACCTCTTTTTGCTCTCGCTCAATCTCTTTCCACCGTGCTTCGAGCGCCTTTGCTTGGTCGAATGCATCCTTGGTCTCAGACCGTAGCTCGTACAGTCGGTCTTGCAGCGACAGATTCGATTCTACAGAGCATGTTCTCAGTCGTGCCACGGCGGGGGACTCATGGAGACGGACGAGCGATCGCCTCATTGGCCATTCCTAACTCTTTCTGTGATTGATAGAGCGACTTGACGCTCGGGAGGGAGTGAAAGACGGCTTGAAAGTATGCTGGATCATTCAGGAGGTCCTCGAGATCAGTTCGACTAGCAGAACGAGGAAGTCAGTGAATATCTGGAACGTCCAAGAGGATGCCGGCGTGCCTCAGATGAGACAACTCAGGAAATTCTGTCATGAGCGGGGTCGTCATTGTGGTTGCGGATCAAAACCGTCTGAAATTCGTTTCTCATGGCTTCCATCGTCCTGCCCGGTGAACATGTCCCAGCACAACACGTCAACCTCAAGCTGGGACCAGGTTTGGTACAGCTCTCAGCTCATCGCGTTTCTCCAAACGGTCAGCCCATCATATTGACGCGCGCAGGGCAACTTCACCACTCTGCAAACAACAGCCGATGGTGGGTGGAGGGCAATGCACGGCGGGTATGTTTTCTGCGCGCCGTCTCGACATGTACATACGATCATTTTCAACCAGTATGTCCCAGCAGCCCAAGAGAGCGTGATCGGTGCCGTCCTCGGTCGCAGTGGCGAGGGATGGCGAGTCGACATTGGCTCTGCACACCCTGCTCTGCTTGATGGACTCGCATTCGAAGGTGCTACCAAGAGGAGCAAACCCAACCTCAAAGTACGCAATTCAACCCGTCTCTCACTTATTCAATCAATCTTTTGTCTAGGTCGGTGCTCTGGTTTACGCTCGCGTGTCCCTCGCACACAAAGACATGGAGCCCGAACTGGAATGTTTCGATGCTCAAACACACAAAGCCGAGGGTTTCGGCGAGCTCAGTGGTGGATTTGTTGTCCAATGTAGTTTGCGGATGAGTCGGCTGTCAGTATTTCACCCGATCCAGTGTGCTGCCTCGAACCTCACGACGTCTGCAGTTTGTTGGACCCAAAACACTTTTTGCTCCCCTTTCTAGGTTCACGTTTTCCACTCGAGGCGGCGGTTGGCATGAATGGCAGGATCTGGATCAGCACGAAGGAAGTAAAACAGACGATCGCTGTCATTCGATGTATCGAGGCTGTCGATCCTGATGGTGGCGGTATGGATGAAGGAGGTGTCAAAAAGTTTTTCGGTAGACTCGAAATATAAACCTTTGATGGAGCAAGCCAGACTGGTGACTGCACAGATCTGCAACCAGTCTCATTTCTTGGTAACTTAGGCATGTTGGGTGGTATTCCGGTGAGTGGCTGCGAGATGAAGACTAGTATATTGTTTGACAAAAATACACTTAAGTTATAATAATAGTGCAGGTGGAGTGGGATGAACACCACCTATTCGTCGTCTGCTACACGAGCTCTCTTGAGGACTCTCCTGCCTGTGCCAACACTTTGAGTATCCTCGTCACTCACAGTCCCTGCGCTTCTGCGCATGGCTCGTTTTCGCCTCTGATATTCTCGGTCGCGATTCTTCTTTTGCTGAGCAGCGGTAAGCTCCTGGGTTCTTGGGGCTGGGGGAACGACGACCGTCGTGACGCCAGGGGTAGTCGGGTGTTTGAAGTCGTCCGGTGCAGGAGTGGACTCCTCGCCGTCGCCCACTAGATCGAGCGACTGTAGTTTCGAGAGAAGGTTAGCGGGAGCAAACAAAGTTGGGTGGACGTGCCTTTGACCAAGTCCCGCTGCTGCTCGAGAACCAGCGGTCTCCGTCACCTATTTCGTGTTTCCGTCGTGCAGCTGCGCCCTGGGTTGGTTTGAGGTAGCCGTCAAAGCCGTGTATGATGTTTCCGGTCGACGCAGTGTCGGTGAGATAGCTTGTCTCGAGGTTGTAGATGGACAGTTCGATTTGAGCCTGGTCGAGTGAGTCTGTGTTGGATGTGGAGGAAAAGCAAGACATACCAGCTGACGGTCAGCGGCCCTCTTCTTCATGAGCATCTTTGCGAGCTCGTCCTTGACCTTGTCGTAGCGCGCTTTCTCTTCGGCGCTGGTGGGTGGGTCTTTGTTCGCCATGTCTCGCCGCGGTGCTCGCCGTCCTGTACGACGTCCGCATTGAAAGTGTACCGCCACACGACACGACTTCCTCTTTCGGTCAGGGAGACGTACGCGTCCGTTCCTCACATCTTCCTCATCGTCCTCCACGTCCAGCATGTCTTCACCACCTCCGCCACCGCCAGAAATCCCTCCTCAGGACAAGCAGCCAGAATCACAACCTGCCACCACTCCATCCCAGCCAGGACAGGATGCCGCGGCCATGGACACAACCCCAGATCATCCTCCGGAAGAGACCTGGGACGATATTCCCGAAGATATCTTGTCACTGAGTACCGACGAGGTCTTGACCAGAATACGCCTCATCGAAAACGATATCAAGGTCCGTGTTGCCTCCGCAACCAAGTGTCTCAACCGAGTTGAATGTATTGATGCACCCCAGGTCATGAAATCAGAAACGCTACGGCTACAACACGAGCAGAGCGTCATGAAGGAAAAGATTCGTGATAATGGCGAAAAGATCAAACAGAACAAGGTTCTTCCGTACCTTGTCGGGAATGTCGTCGAGGTAATCTTGTCCGGCTCCATCCTCACGTTCTCCCTTTCATTCGTGTCGCCCTAGATCCTGGACGTCGACCCCGAGTCTGAAGAGGACGGTGCAAACCAAGACCTCGACTCGATGCGCAAAGGCAAATGTGCCGTAGTAAAGACGTCAACTCGACAAACCGTCTTCCTCCCACTCATCGGTCTTGTCCCACCCGAAGAACTTAAACCTTCCGATCTTGTCGGTGTCAACAAAGACTCTTATCTCATACTTGACAAACTTCCGACGGAATTCGACTCTCGGGTAAAGGCAATGGAGGTCGATGAGCGCCCCACTGAAACATACACCGATATTGGTGGTTTGGAGAAGCAGATCGAAGAACTGGTGGAAGCGATCGTATTACCGATGGAGCAAGCGGATAAATTCAAGACCATTGGTATCAAACCACCAAAGGGCTGTCTAATGTACGGTCCACCTGGTACGTCCATTCTCTCCGACGTTTTTTCTTGATATACGAACATTGTCTAGGTACTGGAAAGACCCTTCTTGCCCGTGCTTGTGCTGCTCAGACAAAAGCATGTTATCTCAAGCTCGCTGGCCCTTCGCTCGTGCAGATGTTCATTGGTGATGGCGCAAAGCTGGTTCGTGATGCTTTCGATCTTGCAAAGGAAAAGGCCCCATCTATCATCTTTATTGATGAACTTGACGCCATCGGTACCAAGCGGTTCGACTCTGAGAAAAGTGGAGACCGTGAAGTACAGCGAACGATGTTAGAGCTCCTCAACCAACTGGATGGTTTCTCGAGTGACGAGCGTATAAAGGCAAGCCTCTAAGCATCATCCTGTGGCAATTACTTGGTACTGAACTTGCGGGGTATTCAGGTTATTGCTGCTACAAATCGTATCGATATTCTCGATCCTGCCCTTCTCCGTTCCGGACGATTAGACCGCAAGATCGAGTTCCCTCTACCAAACGAGACAGCCCGAGCTCGTATTCTCGAAATCCACTCTCGCAAGATGACTGTCAGCACTGATGTCAACTTTGAGGAACTCGCTCGTAGTACGGACGAGTTCAACGGTGCACAACTCAAGGCGACGTGCGTGGAGGCTGGTATGATTGCTCTACGGGAGGGTGCAACGAAGTTGACCCATGAGCACTTCCTGAGTGGCATTGCAGAGGGTAAGTTTTCGAAGCCTGATTTCGCCGCTGCGACTGATGCACTTTTACGAACAGTGCAAAGTAAGAAGAAGAATGATTTGATGTACTTCGCCTAGTTGTCTTTATTGCCCCTATCGGGATCATGTCCGTTGTATGCAATCATACATTTTAAATGGACAACTCCGTAACGCGAATCAGAGGATGTACTGCTTGACACAGTACAGGCTTCCAAAATCATGTCCGCACTTTCCATGGCGTGTGCTGGTCGTGTCCATCTGGTATGCAGTACACGCGTCTAGCGCGACATAAGGGTCTCTGCGCGCCACCTCTGTAGGTGAGCTCGTCAGCGTCTCGAGTGCTCAATCGAAATTGGCGCTCTGAACACCCAATGATCTCAACGCGCGCACCGCTTTGAAGCTAGCGGTTCATCTCAAAGCTGAAGGTGCCAGCCAGCCAGCTCTCCACAAGACGCGCACATTCCATGTCCTGCCCACGTTCTTTGTGTGAGTACTGATTCGGGAGGTGTCCGATCCCTCAAATCTCCACCGTGAGTCGCTGGGCGTTCGCGGCCGTCGCTTCACCGCAAATAGGGGCAACCCGGAAAGAGGTGATGCGATCACCCCGACATTAAGTCACGACCGGCCGGCCCATTTGATAGGTGATCCGGTTGCCTTCATACGTTTTCATACTCATTGACTCGTTCTCGCACTGATCCGCCTTTCTGTGAAGAACCCGAATGTTCAAATTCGATCTTGTCGGCTGTTTGGTTGACATGGCGTTGAGTCATTGGTTTTGCTCTACACCGCCTGCATCAACGATCGTGGCCCAGATGCACATGTGATCGATGCACAGTCTGCTGTCTACGGACTCACGACCCACAGACTTTTGATATGGAAAAGATAGAAAAAACATGCATTGGATACATATTCACAATTCCAAGTGGATGCATAGATTCTTGGTATAAAGGATGCTAATAAAATTCTGAATCCAGCGAGTGCATCTATCGACATGGGGTGGAATTATGCAAAGTCGTCGTCACGGAATTAATGTATGTGTCAACGTGAACAATAGAGTGGGGTTCTGTCCATATGGGTAGAGTCCGTATGAGCCACTAGCCAGTACGTCTATGCGTGAGGGTAATGCGGACGATCCGATTAAAGTTTACTTCTTGCTCAACGCCTGCAATTGAACGTATTCATAATAATCTCCGTGCAAAGATAGGAGCTCGTCGTGAGTGCCAGCCTCGCTAACACGGCCTTCTTTCAAGAAGTAACTAGACATGCCATTGTCAGGTGGTGGGACGCGGTCGACAACAACTACGACTCACATGCAATCAGCATTCTGGATCGTGGATAGACGGTGGGCGATAGCAATTGTCGTGCGACCCTTGGCGGCTTTATCAAGAGCTTCTTGAACGACCTTCTCTGAATTTGAATCCAATGCAGACGTGGCTTCATCCAACAGGAGAACCTTTGGATTACGCAAAAGTGCACGAGCGATGGCGATTCGTTCTAGTGACCGTTAGTCATAGTCAAGGCGTACTTGCCTGTAGGCTACTCACGTTTCTGACCACCAGAAAGCTGTGAGCCCTTGCCGCCAACTTGAGTATCAAAGCCACTGTAACGATATTAACAAATGTGTCTAGTTAGTGTGCGTGGACTTACTCAGGCAACGAGCGGATGAAATCCAGGATATTTGCATTACGGCAGGCCGCTTCAAGTTCTTCTTGCGTGACCTCAGATTCGGGCTTGGTTGCGCCGAGTAAGACGTTGAAACGGACGGTGCCAGCATACAAAGTCTAGGAAGAACGGCCTCTTTAGTCATAGAGGAAAACATATCGATAAGTGGTACTGACTGGTTCCTGAGAAACAAGTGCGATCTGTTTCCGGTACTCCTGAATGTTGAACTCATTGATAGGTTGGCCGTCGAGGAGAACTTGACCGGATAGAGGGTCATAGAAACGTTCGATCAATTGAATACTGCAGGAATAATCAGAATTTTTGAGTAGTGATTTCGACGGAACGTACACCGTGCTTTTACCGCAGCCACTGGCCCCGACGAGAGCGACGTATGTACCAGGCTCGACTTTGAACGAAAGACCCTGCAACACGCGAACGCCGGGTCGTGTCGGGTATCGGAAGTGCACATCCTCGAACCGAATCTGGCCTTCAACATCCTCTTCCTCGAACGTCTTGCCAGCAGTGGACTCGGCGTCAATTTCAGGAATGGAGTCCATTAGCTTGACCATTGCGGCTCCAGCGCTGCGAGCTGAAGAGATATCAGGCACAAAGGAGAAGATATTGCCTGCTTGCATCGCTCCAAAGACTGTGCTCTGCGGGGGAATGTTTAGCGCTTGAACCAGTAGTGTGTAGGAAACGCACCATAAGAGATACAAAGAACGACTCTGTAGTGATTTCCAAGCGAGAGACGAGCAGTGAGCCATACCAAAAGACGAGGGCAATGATGTAGAAGGACATTGATTGCGATAATGCGTACAGCAGATTGCTCCACACCGCACTCTTGTTTGATTGTCTGAGAGGCTCTTCCAGGCTTTCGCTGTATAATCTCAGACAGTCTTCCTCCCGAGTGAGGGAGGCAACTGTGCGAATGGAAGCAGCAGCTTCGCAAGCTAGCTGAGCTGAACTCTCGTGAGCGCCTTTGTTCTTTTGGTCTTTCAGGACGACAACACGCTTTGTGGTCGCTCAGCAGATGAAGAAAGAACTCAGCAAAATCAAACTCACCAAGCGAATAAAACCGGTCGAAATAAGGAAGGGGATACAAGCTACATCGATGTTATCGGTCACCGGCAACGCCACAGCAGACTGAACAAGATCACGAACCCATGCCGACCAAAGCGGGCTTGTACGCGTAGCACAAGCCAATTACTGAGCCACCAATAAGAGTGACGACGGCTTGCACGATACTGGATGCCTGTTAGAGAGGTCTAGTTAATGCAAAAAACGTACTCACGTTCCAAGGGTGATTCCAGCTAAACCACTGATCTTCAGTGGGTTGTCACTCAGGCTGGCGGTGAGAGAACCAGTCTACAGACGCAGTCAGGGTTGGCTGAGTAGGTAGTCCAGGATCACGACGCACGCTATTCTCATCCTTGTCGAAATACTCGACTGTTGAGAGTGGTATGTAACAAGTGACACAACACGTAGGAGAGAGAGACTTACTATCTTGCCGAAGGATAGCCCTGAAGCTGATAGAGCGCAATTTAGATGTTAGGATGGCGGCCGAGGATCCGAAGAAATAATTCTGGAAACCCATGGCGAATGCCGAGAGAATAGCAATGATGAAAAACCTTGGCCGGACTCAGACGTTGCAACCTAGGAGAATGACTTCTCTTACCATAGTGCGTTCCTGTTCCCATCGTATTGCCGGACAGAAGGATCAATTTGAGAGAAGCCGGAAATGGCCTGACCTGATGGAATGTGAGTGTGTCGTTACGAGATGCGATCCGAGCAAAGAAACTTGCCATAAACAATACCGAACACCGGATAGACCATTCCTGTCACTGTTGAAAAACTCAGTTTCTCAGCGAACGGGTGTCCAAAGGAAGTAAGCTCACTAATAGCGAACACCGTGCCGACCGCATACCTCCATAATCCCTCACGGTTAAGTAGTGCGATCCGCGTGAAGATATAGAACATGTTGTACTTGTCCTCGTCAACCTCTTTTTGTTTTCTTTCGTCGTTCCTCTTCTGAGCGATATCAGAGGTAATGGACCGAATGGTGTCCTTGCGACCAAGCGAGAATTCCTCTTCGGCAACTTTCTCCGCGTCTCCTTCAACACTCACGGCCGCGGTGCTATTGCCATCATCCATATCATTCGTCTCCCGGAGTTTCTGGGCATGGACAAGGCGGGAATAAGCGCTGTTTCCATCGGCCAAGAGCTCCACATGTGTGCCCTTCTCCAACACTAGACCCTCTCCCATAACGTAAATGCAATCAGCGTCCTTGATCGTGGACAGTCGGTGAGCGATCGTGATTGTCGTGCGACCAGCAGCAGCCTTGTCCAATGCATCCTGTACGACTCCCTCTGACTGCGTGTCGAGAGCAGAGGTCGCTTCATCAAGAAGTAAAATTCGGGGATCAGAGACGATGGCACGAGCGATTGCGACACGCTGCTTCTGACCACCGGACAAGAGGAAGCCACGTTCACCAACCATGGTCTCGTACCCGTTGGGTAACTTGCTAATGAAACCGTCTGCGTTGGCTTTGACACATGCCTCCTTGATGAGCTTGAACTTTTCTTCCTCTGAGAGGTGTTCGTAAGGGGTGTTGGTCAAACCGTGGGCAATGTTGCCTCTGATGGTCGTCGAGAAAAGAGTAGGTTCCTGGGAGACAAGGCCAATTTGCGAGCGCAACCATTTGATGTTCAAGTCACGGATGTCCACACCGTCGAGTTTGACAGAGCCGCTTAGAGGATCATAGAAACGTTCAATGAGGGAGATTATGGTTGATTTGCCGGAACCAGAAGCGCCGACCAAAGCTGCGGTCTCGCCCGCAGCGAAGGTGATGTTGAGGCCTTTGACGATAGGCACGTCCGGGCGAGAAGGATAGTTGAACTTGACATCCTCGAGGGTGATCTCGCCTAGAACCTTGCCCGGTTTGAGTCCACCGGGATCCGAAGAATCAATATCGGGAGTGCGCTCGATGGTAGCGAACAGCTTTGCGGCCGCGCCTCGACCGTGTGTGAGGGCTGCGTAAGAGATTAAGCGAGGACATTAAGCGACAAGTACGATGCTGACCTTGCAGTTCGGGTGCCATCATAGCAAGGGAGAACGAACCAATCAAGATAGCAAAGAACACATTCACGACCTGACCGGAGTTTGCTGTTAGGAGAAATATGAGCCAATCGAGTTGAGGATGGCAAGTCTTGCAGCTCACCGTAACCTTCATTGATCAATGTCGTGCCAAACTGGAAAGCTGGAAGGGAGTTATTGAAGAAGTAACATCAACGACGAGTCTCCGTACCGAGAGCATAGGCGGCATATATGACAAAGAAAAAGACGCCCATACCAGCGCCATTGATTACGGCTGATTTGGCATCGACAACGAGGGCGGCTTGGATGTGCACGTCGTAAAGATCGCTCAAGGTGTTCTGGGTACCGAAGGCGTGGGCGGTACGTACGGTGGAGATGACTTCCTCGGCGAGTGTACCACCTTCGGCAACGTGCTTGAGAGCAAGTCTAAGGGAAGGATGAGAAGGTGGGAGAGAGGAGAGAAGAAAAGGATATGTACTGCATATACTTTGAGACGAATTTGTTTATCACACCGCCGGTGATTCCGATGCAAGGAAGGATAGAAGACATTGCAAGGGCGAGTCTCCAGAGGCGAGCATAGGCGAGGATAAAGCCGGTAAGGAAAGCAGCGATGAAGCTGACGACAAGAGTGACTTTTTCGGACATGCCCTGCTGTACGAGATCTGTGGAATGAAGGAGTGAGAATGGAAAGGGATGTGGGGGAAAGAGGGACATACGGGTGTCGGTCTGAATGCGAGTTGCGACCTCACCAGCGCCGACTGTATCAAAGTAGGCGATGTCTTGACGGAGTATGGCCTGGAGATACTTCTCACGAATGCGTTTAGCGTTTACTTCGCCAGTGTAGACCCAAATGACCATGTAGATGTATGTGCAGAGAAACATGCCGATGCCTGGAAGAGTATGAGTGGGTAGACAGAGGGAGGGGCTGGGGACGTACCGATGTAAACGAGGTAAGAGGCATCTGCGGCAGCACTCTTGCGAAACTCTGCTGCGGCGACATCTAGTTGCTGGAGAACGGTGGCATTGTTGACGTCCTGGTAATAAGCGATTTCGGCAGTACCGAAGGAGACGAAATCCTGGGTGAGATTTCCGAAGAGAATACTCATAAGAGGCTGATCGGAAGGGGTGAGAGGGGGAATGGGTAGATTGGAGGAAGGGAGTACCTGAGCTGCGCCGGCGGCAACGGCGGCAACAATCCCGATGGCATCGATAAAAAGCTCGTAGGGCGTGGAATAGCTGATATGGATGAGCAGGTGGAGGGAGAAACGGGAGTGTGAGACGTTACCGGAAGAGCTGTGTGAACGATACAGGAGCGAATGTCTCTGAACCATTCGGGTCGGGTTTGTTGGAAGGGGAGTCGTCTGCCATTGAGACGGGGAGGGAGGGGAGAGAGGGACGGACAACGGAGAGGGGTAAGGGGCGCCGCGGTTAAATACTAAATAATTGAATACATGCATGGTTGATGAGGACATTGCCCGGGCACTCAATTCCGGGCGGGTGTCATCGTGATTAGTCAGAGTGACTCGTGCCTGCCGTCGGGACGGATGGCATGATTTAATCTCGGCCGTCCTCCCGGCCGAGTCCTCCGGCCGGTTTCCAAGGTGTACGACTGCAGTTTGCCATCACTCCCTTCCCGCTCTGCATCATGCTCAAAGGCCTCGGAAAGCTCACAAAGAAAGCCTCCACCGCCACCCTCTCCGCCGGCACTGACGAGCCTCCCCGCTCCACCACCCCGACCCCAGCAAACCCAGATGGCAAGCCCACCTCTCGCACAGGTCTCTTGACCATTCGTGTCCTCTGGGCCGAACACCTTGCCCTCCCCGCCACAACTCCTCTCCCTCCCGCCGTACAAGCTGCCCTGTCCACACAGCAAGCAAAGGTGGCCGCTTCCGTCTCTCCCTCCAGCGTCGTGCAAAAACGCCTTGCAAAACGTCACAGCGCCAAAGACAGCATACAACGCACCCAGTGTTGGTGGCTGCCCTACCTTGTCATGGAGTTCGAAGTAAACCAGGTCTTGATCACTCCCCTCGGCGGTGACCTCGAGAAACCACTCTACATGTACCAAGCTCAGTTGTATGTATTCTATCTCGACCTTCCACTCTCCACTCACCACACCATCAGTGACGTCTCCCGCAACTCCGAAATATCTATCCAGTGTTACCTTCGGACAGAGAAGCCAAAGCTAGGCAATGACGGTTTGGCCGACGATATGGGCAACGACCTCTTCATGGGAGGCATCAAATTTACCCCCGACTTTGATAATGTCGGCACCGTTGGCCACGACCAGTGGCATGATCTCACAGGCGGAAATGGAAAGATTCAAATTGGTGTTGCATATCAGCCGAGCTCCGTGAGCCTTTCTCGAAACATATTCCCGTCCCACATTCTCCAACTAGCTTCCAGGGCCAATCCTTGACTATCGATGATTTCGAGCTCACCACCGTCATTGGAAAGGGAAGTTTTGGAAAGGTACATCCTTCTTTCACTCCGCCCCCTCGTTTCACCTCGAGCCTCTTCCGTATACAGGTCATGCAAGTCAGGAAGCGTGACACCACCCGGATATACGCCTTAAAAACTATCAGAAAAGCCCACATCGTCGACAGGAAAGAGATAACGCACACGCTAGCCGAACGCCTCGTACTTGCGCGCGTCAACAATCCTTTCATCGTTCCTCTCAAGTTTAGCTTCCAGTCGGAACAGAAGCTGTATTTAGTCCTCGCGTGAGTCCACGATAATCCTTTCACGCCGATATAAAATCTCATCCGTTAATCCAGCTTTGTAAACGGTGGAGAGCTCTTCCATCACTTGCAGCGTGAACAGCGTTTCAACGAAGAACGATCCCGCTTCTACAGCGCCGAGCTACTTCTCGCCCTCGAACACCTCCACGAACTTGATGTCGTATACCGGTCCGTCAACCGTACTTAGTGTTTGATATGATGCTAAGAGTTCCCACAGTGATTTGAAACCGGAGAACATTCTTTTGGATTATACTGGCCATATTGCTCTCTGTGACTTCGGTCTCTGCAAGCTGAACATGAAAGATTCCGACACAACCAACACCTTTTGTGGCACGCCCGAGTACCTAGCACCCGAGATTCTAAACGGCCAAGGATATAGTTGAGATTTCCCAACATTCATCCCCCTTGTCTTTGATCATGACACACTTTGATAGACAAGGTGATCGATTGGTGGACTCTCGGAGTTTTGCTTTACGAAATGCTTTCAGGGCTCCCACCCTTTTATGATGGTGCGCAAATGGCTCTGCCAGCTCTGAGTGGGAACTGAATCGTTCGTACCGACTCATGTAGAGGTAACCGACAAGATGTATCAGAAGATCCTCACGGATCCCTTGATCTTTGGACCCGAAGTCGGTTCAGAAGCCAGGAGCATCCTGACGAGCCTTCTTGATCGCGACCCGACACGGCGTCTCGGTGTCAACGGTGCAGAGGAGATCAAGAAACACCCCTTCTTCGAGAAGCACATTGATTTCAAAAGGCTTTTGCAAAAGAAAATCCAACCCCCCTTCAAACCTAGCGTTTCCAGTCCAGTGGTAAGCCCTTTTACCAGGGTCACGGAACGACGTGATGCCGACGGACCGACGATTTCCTCTCCGTTATGCAGGATGTGTCAAACTTTGATACCGTATTTACCGCAGAAGCACCCATCGATAGTTATGTTGATGGCTCACACTTGTCTTCCACGGTTCAAGCGCAGTTCGCCGGTACGATGCTGTCGCACCTACACCGTTTTGATCAAGTCTGACGTATCGTATAGGATTCTCGTATGACGGCTCCGGCGACGTCCCGATTAGCAATGCATAAGTATACTCCCTCCTAATACCATCTCACAAATAATACCATCATACCCTTGGCATATAGCAAGCTCTCTTGTCTTTTCTCAATATCATCGGATGTAGATAAAGGAAAATGTCAGTTAATGATCGGGTCGTTTTGATACCCTATCAGGAGAGTGAGAATCTCAACTGAAGACGGGGAAATACACCGTCCTGTGCAGCGTTCCACCATATCGAAGGTGCCAAGCTTTTCTCAGGTGGAAACTTGTTGATCGCAGTGCTAGTTACAGCTTAGGTATAAACAAAGGTGAACACCTCGTTGCGCGCCTCATAGGAAGCATGAAATCTGAATCATACTGCAAGTGGGATTGACTGGATTAGCATTCTACAATCTGCATGAAAACAGAATCCCCAGTGAAAAAAAAATGATATGATATGAAAGGGAAGTAGATGTCATACAAGTGTACTGATATCTCCTATCTCCGGGCCGAGTTTAGCTGGTAGGCGGCATGCTCGTGATCCGTCGGTTCGACGAATTGCTGTACAACAAAAATATCTCCTACTTCTCTGGTAGAGGAGAACATCATTTGAATGGAGCCGCAGCCATTCCCGACCGAATACGGAACAAAATGTGATGGTTCCGACGAGAGGCTGCCTCCGTCGGACAGTGTATGAGATCTGACTCTTTCCACGATATTTTCTCCGCGCATGCTACCAACTTTGCCGCAAATGCATCATCGCCCGGTGGGGTCTACTGGACAGTGTGAAAAACTTGCAAAATGTTTAAAGGCCTAACGCCCTGTACTGCCCTCAGGGCAATGACAGCCAGTGTCAATGATGCGGCGGTAATGCATCCGAGTCATGATAATGTGTGATGTTAATGGTGAGGATAGTGGTAGAGTACTTCGAGTTATAGATGACTCGATGCTATGTGCCTATTCCGTAATGGTATCAAGCGAACTCCTCTTATTACCTTCTCAAGCGATGGGTAATGCAAAAGGATCTTTGACAAGCAAAAGTATTGACAAGAGGGAGATTCGAACTCCCGCCTCCATTCGGAGATGAGAAACCCGCCTTAGCAGGCAAGCTTTTGGAGAGCTTGAGTCACACGCCTTGGACCGCTCGGCCATCTTGCCAGTTGTCTTATGACGAAGAAAAGGAAATGAGAGGGCGATGTGCATGACTAATCACTAGCCTTGATTGAAGCCCTCTCTGCGCCTTCCTTGTGTACCTTGGACGATGGCCACTGTCACACATATCATTCGTTCCCACTACGATCCCGCAGACCGTGAAAAGCTCGAACGCGAGACTGGCCAACGCATAAACGACCAATCTGATCCATGGCAAACCGAATCTTCGTTTTCTGCGCAGCGCCGTATCCGCGCAGCACCTACCTTTGTTCCCGCAACCATCTCCTATGACGAGTGGGGGGTCCCATTACACACAGCGCCCAGGGCTGCCTCGAAACCGCCAGATCAGCCTTCTACCTCGACTGCAGAGTGGTACAGGTCTCTGACCGTGGCTTCGGCCCCTCCACCGAGGCCCTCCAGCACACCCACGCCCAGTCCGAGCTCTCAAGACTCGGAACCAGCACAGAAACCACACCAGGAGAGGATCACAAAGAACAATTGGTTCATCGGCAAGGCGTTGCGCTCGGAGCCATCGACCAAGCCGAGCTCTCCAGCGCCATCCTTGGCAGACTTGCTCGCGCGTGATCCCCCGCCGCTACCTTGGGAGGGACGATATACCCCGCCTGTTTGGTTGCATATCGGACCGTCGAACAGAGGGTTTGGCATGTTGCAGCGGAGCGGGTGGAATGAAGGGGAGGGATTGGGTGCGCATGTCATTCGGCCGCCAGTCGCCCGTGTGAGGGATGTCAATGTCGACGAGTACGCGTCGTCATCCGTCAAGGTGGAGGAAGACGCGCGAGAGGTTATTGACCTCACTTGTTCGGATTCGGAGGTATCTGATTCTGAAGATGCGCTCGAGGATTGTGACGTCGTCCAGCGATCGGTGCAAACTCAGGTTGCGGGGGAAGCATCTGCATCCCATATGCAGAGGTCGTTGCTGACCCCTTTGCCAACTATCCTAAAGGCAGATCGTTTGGGTATCGGTCTCAAAGCGAAAACAGAGGGCCCTCACAAGCAATCCAAAAAACGTGTCACCCATAGCGCGGCTGCCCTGGCTGCTCATATCAGGTCCGCGGAGGAAATGCGAAGGAAGAAGGTAGCATTTGGGAAGGGGAGGCGGGGGTTTGCCAAGGTCCACAAAAGGGAGGAGGAGAGGCGGAAAACAATGTTGGCATACCTTAATGAGTGAAGAAGGGAGCTCACTCCGGGCGTGAGTTGCATCCAGCTTCCTATTGACAATATTGATAAATACACGCGAACGATATATTTGATACAGCCGGGACAACCGTAGATGCGAATAAGCAAGATCGTAAGAGCCGTGACTATGCGTTATGGCATCGGAGAGAATAAGGTACACATTGCTAAGGATAAGAAGGAAACTGCATCTTCCATCGTCTGTGTATGTGACTGCTACAGGGCTCAATCAGTAAGCGGATAAAGTAACCGTCGGTCGACAAGTATCACAGAAGGACAGGCTCTCCCCAAATGCCCTTGGCTGGGTCACAACAAACGTCGCGGACATACGTCCTGAGCCATTGTACCATCTCCTTGTTGATCTGGTGACAATGTGTCACGTCAATCGATGTCAACCGATGAGGACCAGGAACTTGACTACAACGCCCCGCAGCAAGGGCGTGGACGTGCGCAGAAGCTGAGGCGCTTGATACAGCACGCAGTGTTGTCATGGAGGAAGAAGATAGCTGCGGAGACTTGCCGGAAAGGCGAGATTCCACCAAGCCGCGTAGGGAGTCCCATTCCAAGCTTGTGCATCCATCGAGGCTCAAGCGCTCCAGTTTAGGGCAGATCCATGGATGCGAAGCGGGTGGTGCGGACAAGTTCTACATCGCTCACTTAGTCGATTGAAATTCAAGATAACAAGGGCTTACCTTGAGGAGGAAACTCGACACATCCTCGATGTCAATCAACTCAAGCGTCGTGAGTGACATCAGTCGCTTCAACAAGATCACAAACTTGGATTCATTGAAAAAGCTGGACTCGATGCGCAAGTGGCGAAGGGGAAGTGACGTGAGGGATTGTTGTCTGAGATATTCGAGGATGGGGGTCAAGTTGTCGAGATAACAGAATTCGAGTGATTCTAGTGCTGGGAACGATATTTGACTCAACAGCATCCGGATGCGCATGTTTCCGGCATAATAGAAAGAAGCCTTGACGAGTCGAGGTAGCTTTACAACCTTGTTGGACATAAACTCCGGCTCCGAATGTACAGGAGCTTCCGGATCGGCATCCGACATGTTGCGGAGAGCAAGTTCTTCGAGGTGCGGACAGCCGCGGAGCATCTCGAGGAGTTTATCGACGGAAGGAGAGAAACCATTCCAATATCCACCCAATTGTAGGACTCGCAACCCAGACACAATCCTTTTGTCCCAACCAAAATTGAACGAGGTAAATGAACACGAGCGAAGACGCGGGGCGTGGCCATTGAAGAGTGGAAGACAGGGTGAGGAGTAGTGGTCCTCTTGCATGGAATGGAAGATACATATCGACAGCGTTTCCAGAAGAGGTGCGTCTTCTTTACAGCGTAAAAGTGCGGCATGCGCCTGGGGTCTATTGGGTACGCTGAGACGGAAAGACCTTGCACGCCAAAGGGCAGGACGAAGCAGATCCATCGCGCGAATGATGTTTTCCATTACACCCGTCGCATTTTCTGCGCGAGGGGGGAAGTTGACAGTGATATCGAGAGGGACAGATTTGGAACGAGCCAACTTCCGACGTGCCTTTTGAAGAGAGTCGTGAGGGCTGATGCAGATGGTAGCCCATAACTCTGGAGAGTTGATGATCACGTCTCTCCAGTAGCGACATACGAGCATCAAACTGGATACCAGCAATGAATCTTGATCGCCGGATTGGCAAACTCCGGTGACGAATATCGAGGAGAGAAGTTCTTCGGGAAGACGGTAGATGGGTGACTGTGAACGCACTGCTTGTTCGAGATGCGACTCGAGTTCTTGACGTTGACTCAGCAGAGAAGCCATCTGGGTGTCCAATGAGTCGAGTGCTTCCCTGAGGTGTGAAATCGACGCTTGGGAGTTGCAAGACATTGCAAGGCCGCCGATGGGGTTCGGGCGGGATAGTGAACTGCTTGGAGAGCCAGAGAGGGGGGAGACGATGACGGGTCTGGAGACAAAGTGGACGTCTTCGTAGGGTGGCGGAGGGGAAGAGGGGGAGCTGGAAGCAGATGAGACTGCACTAGATGAGCGAGATGCGAATGTAGGTACGTCGGCAAGCTTTGAACCATGACGGAGCGTAGGAAGAACACTATCGTCACGAACGGGACGAGATACAGAAGGGCACTGCATGGTGACACGGAAGCAGGATGATCGATGAGGTGACTAAACGCAGAGGGTGCGCATATAAGTAAACCAGAGGGAGCACGCGGGTTGTTAAATAACCGTGTTGTCGTAGGGCGTGCAAAGCGGCTGTCAAGCCGGAGATGGGTCTGAATCAGACGGAGTCTGTCCGTTGAGTATGAAAAGAGAAGGAGAGAACAAGGGAAAGGAACAAGACAAACCTGCTGATTTGGACGACATGATCTGGGATGGGACGAGGAGTGCCCGGAGAATCCAGTGGGTGCTTGTTCTGTATATGAAGGACATCGCACGGATAAGAATGTACCTGCGAAATATGAGACAGTGGTGCTCAGCGAGGAGCACGAGGCCTGGCGCATGTTGCGATGTCTTACCCCAGGAGGCGATTTGGGCAGCAACGTGTAACGGCAAAATAGCATCCCGAACACGAGGACCGACAACGAGGCAGCAAAGTCGTCCGTTTCATTCACACGCAATACACATCTATCGAATTTGAATTCGTCCCTACCCGCGGCCCCACACGCCATCAATCCAGCCCCGCTGTCGAGACACAAACCCGTAATAGAAGAACTGACAAAGTACCTGATACAACACATCAGTACCCCCAGAAACGTGTGAATCACCACACGTACAATCAGGTCAAGACAGATAGTCAACGTGCTTCCTACAACGACCGTTAGCACATCCCGTTTCATCCAACGGCCGGCCTAGACCATACCAGCAAGCCAGCTTGCATTCCTTATTAGGTAGTTACGCTCAATCGATACTGCGACGATCGACAAGGCATATGTCCCATTCCCCAGGATCGCAAACAAGAAGAGGCCCGGCGCAAGTCCTTCGCATCTAGTCTTGAAGTTTTTGACTGTGAACCGTTAGCAGGTGTCTCCCTTCAGAATGTCGCACTCACATATTTGTGGCACCCGAGCTCCGACTTGAATACGTTCAGCGTGCATTCGCGATCGTACCAACTCCCAACTCACGGTATAACAAAGCACCCGTCCATCCAATCACCTGGATTCTCCACTCTAATGGCGCGCCCGGCGGAGGAGCAGGGGAGTCTTCTTCACCCTGTATCCGCCCGCTGATTAGATACGCAACAACTCCGGTGGCCGTGACAAATGCCACAGCAGTAGCGTATTGCAAAAATACCCTTGTTACAGAGGTTGGGCAAGCCTCTGACCCATGTACCAGGGAATTATCACCAAGCAGGCAGGACTGCTCGGTCGGACTATCCTCCGCTGGCAGAGTTCCCATAGAGCGCTGCTTCCATCGATAGTAATATATCTGGAGAAGCAACGTGGTATCACAAAGGGTATACTGCCAAAAGATCTATCAGATAGACTAGACAAAACCCATATCCATAAGCACTCACATAAACGCCCAGAATGATCATGGTGGGGAGCAGGTGTGCCAGAGCGGCGCCTAAGAGGTTGCATATGTCACCCAGCAGCCATGTGTAGACAAAGAGAAGAGATAAGCCCTCTCCACTTTGCAGTTGATAGTTTTCTATAATTTGAGGAGAGTATACAATGATCCTGCGATTGCCCAGTATTAGCGCCAGTAGCCGATTCAGAGTCTAACCGCATGCGGAAAAACCCACCAGCATGCAATCGATATACAGCCAAGCTGTGAGCGCACTGTTAACTAGAGCTTGAAACAGCTGCATAGGAATACGGACCACGTTGCTCGCTACATCACCCTGAGGCAACATTTCTGTTGGTAAGTGGCAAGATTTGATACGGTGCTCCAAAAAGGAGATCGAGCGGGGGAAAGAGGTGCTCACGTGACAGCTGAGCACATTACCACCGTACGGTCTCGAAAGTTCATTCATCCTCCTCATGAACAGCCAAGAGGCATTTCGGAGGTTCGCGCAGCAGGTCCAACGGGCAGGTGGTCAGGGAGGCGGCGGTTTCTCTGGTGGGCCTGGTCGATTTTTTGCCGGAGGTGGTTTGCTTGCTGCGCTCATCGGTGGCGGAATACTCCTCAATGCCAGTTTGTTCAACGGTGGGTTGTTTCACTCGTCTCAATAAACAAGCTGGAACCGTTTAAAAGTTGACGGTGGTCACCGTGCAATCAAGTATACGCGGTAAGAGCGACAAGCTGACATAGCAACTGTTTCACTCATGCATTCTTGTTTAGTTTACATGGTGTAAAAGAAGAAATTTACAACGAAGGGACACATCTCATGGTGTGTATACTATACCGTGTTGTACTCCGCGGTCATTCAGTTGTTCCAGGTACCTTGGTTTGAGACACCAATCGTTTTTGACATCCGTGCCAAGCCCCGGAGTGTTGCAAGTTTGACTGGGACGAAAGGTCCGTTTCTCGTATTAATGACGACCATTTCCCTGAAGCACATCAGATTTGCAAATGGTGAATATTACTTGCAGAGTGTTGTCAAGACCGTCCACCTCGGCGTTACCCAAGATTTACCGTGAACTTGGGAAGGACTATGACGAGCGCGTATTGCCTTCCATCGTCAATGAAGTCCTCAAAAGTGTAGTCGCCCAATTCAATGCCAGCCAGCTCATCACCCAGCGTGAAATGGTCAATGATGCATAACATCTTTTGTGGAGAGGTTCGCTAACTGTGCCATGTTAGGTCTCGCGGTTGATCCGCGAGAATCTCACAACTCGGGCTCTGCGATTCAACCTTGTGCTGGACGATGTCTCTATTACACATGTCGCGTTCTCCCCTGAATTCACACATGCCGTCGAGGCAAAACAAGTCAGTTTCCTCTAATAATCTGCCGGAGTTGTGTCTGATCACAATCCGTCTTACCAAGGTTGCGCAACAAACAGCACTCCGAGCCGCATTCTTGGTCGACCAAGCCATACAGGAAAAACAAGCGAGTTGCAACACTCTTGAACATCGATTCTGTGTTGACTGACACCGAATATTATAGTCTATTATAGTCCGCGCGCAGGGTGAAGCACGCAGTGCAGAGCTAATTGGCGAAGCAATGCGGACAAACAAAGGTTTCCTTGAGCTTCGGCGTCTGGAAGCCGCTCGTGACATTGCGAATGTTCTGGCTACATCCGGGAACCGCGTCATGCTTGATGCTCAAAGTTTGCTATTAAATGGTACGTTTTGGATCTGAGAATGATGCATGTATTTTCTGACTGAACGTTGGATAGTCACTGGGGAGGACACAAAGGAACTCTTGCGAGTGAAGAAGTAAATTCTTCTTGTTGTCCCATAGATCGTGCCCCTGATATTATAATAAACGCATCATTTGGCATCCATACTCCCTGCGCGAGGGGGCTCTTGTTTTCCCCTTTCCTGTTACTTAAGACTTCGCGATCACGTGTTCTCTTCCCTGAATCTTTATTATCGCGTGCGCCTTGAATTGCACCTTGTCTTCTTCGCAGGTGACCAGAATGCTACGCAGGGCTGGGTTGAAACGTCCAAGGTCCACGCTTCATGACTCGACACCGGAGCATGAACCTCAGAACGAGGGAAGTCAAGGAGATCATGGCCTCAAAATTGGGATGAATGCAAAACGCGTCAGGTGGGATAGCCCATCGGATTCACAGGACGAGCGTGATTCGTCAAACTCAGATACCTCCGGGCCAGTGAAGGTAGTGTCATAATTCCCGCTGTTCGCTCCTTTTTATTTGATCACGTAGATTTGTTTGAGCATTTTCTGTCAGCAGTGAGTTGGGTGTGTTTTATTGTGTCGTGTCTCATATCTGTGCCAGTGGTCGTATCGGTTGCGCATACTACGACCCCATCAAATGCGTCGTGTATATTCTCGAAGACATCCAAGAAGGTGTCCATCATGACTTGACAAAAATGAGTTGGTGGTGCTGGGTTTGCTTCTCGGGGTTAAATTTTGAATCCCTCACAGTCTTGGAACATTCGGATCCGGGTTTCATACTCACCAGCTCAAAGGCAGATGATTCTTTCATTTCAGTATTGCAAAACCACGGTGAGCCTGTCTGCTCAGGACGCATATAGGGACGTTTACCATGATTTTGAGTAGCGGAAGTTTCTGGTGGTGTTTTCCAGATCAGACCTCACAAAGAGTTTGTTCCTAGCAAGGGTCGGAACAAATTGTTATCATTGAACCTGCTGACTCGATTGGACTGTGCCCCGGATGAAAACCACGAGGATGCGTCCGACATTTCTTCGGCTGCCGGAATCAGGAATGCATACGATTTCATGGCGAGAAGAGACGCCACCGGAGATCCTGCGATGGAACGGTGGAACGCTGCGATACGCTTGGCAAATTTCGCTTCATTGGAGTCAGCACCTCTTTGTGTGAGTCATGTAACAAGCAACATGAATTAGGAAATGACGTCCTGTATAGATATCTTCAGTGGGGGCGCTCCTCGACTTCCTTATTCGCGAACGAGCAACAGGGGAATGGGGAGATGTTGGTGAAACAACGGAGTTAGATATCTGTGGTATCGAGGTCTTGTCGCTGTACGTTGACTTCTTCGTGCCGTTCGCCTTGCTCAACATCCGTTAGTGACCAGGTGATGCATATCAATGCAGATACTCTTTGGTAAGCTCAGTCTACGATTTATATCATGATTTATGTGAATATTGTGGATTCTCTCCTGTAACAGCTCCTTGCAGGTATTTGAAAGCGAAAATCATGCTACCATCCACTCCGACCAAACGAAAGAAGGGCTATCGCTATTTGGTCTACTCTTACTTCTCATTACTATCCTCTCACTCACTTGACTTGGTCTTTAGGCATATTAAACACTACTCGAACTGCCTTGGGTCGCTCGCTGCTCCGCACATGGTTTATACGTCCATCATTGTCACTCCAGGTGCTTAAAGCACGACATGACGCGGTGGAGTGCTTCTTGCGTACCGAGAACTTGCCAGTGGTCGGTGCGTTACAGAGTCACTTGAAAGGCATCGCGAACATCCCCAGGACCTTGGGCGTGCTAAGATCCGGGAAAGGAATGATTTCTGATTGGCAAGCATTAGTGAAGGTCCGTCCCTTCCGTCAGTCTCGGAATATCGACTTGTTGAGAGCTGCTCCTAGTTCACCTATCATTCTGCGATGATTCGTGATGCACTGGCGGAGTTACACCAAAGTAGACATGTTGATGTTGTGGTAAGAGTGAGTATTTGTCACAGCCAACATTGTCTCGCAGTTTCTGAGAATTCGTAGCTCGTGACGGTGCTAGACGTGGCTTCTTTCAAGGAGGTTGGCAATATGGTCAACAATACTGTGAGATTTTTTCCCCTCTGTTCGATTGTTGTTCGGGTGCTTACTTTTAATGTTGATAGATTGATTGGGAAGAGTCAGCTGAGGTGGCTCGGGTGTGCGTCCGGCCACACGTCGACGAAGAACTAGACAAACGAAAACATGTCTACCGAGGGATTGATTCTGTCTTGGTTAGTTGACCTAACGCACCTCACATTTGGCAATAAATATTGAAGGGAAGCAGTCAAAAGTAGCCGAGCAAATATCCCAAACTGTTCCCGTGGATTATGCCGAATCTTTGAATGTCGTGTATTTTCCTCAACTTGGTTCATATATCTGTCACTTCGTCATGTAGTCGATGTTACTGACTCCCCTCTTTCGAAAGGCTTTCTTATCACTGTACCGATGCGTGAGGAGTGGGAGACAGAAGTAGGGATCAAAGTGTTGGATGGATGGAATTTCCAGGTGAATGCACTCGAAAATTTTGTCCGAAAGTAACTGAGTTGTTCCCCCAGTTCTCCTCGGAGTGAGTCTTCAGGCTCCTGTCCATTTCCTCAACAATCTCAGTCACCCGCAGGTTCCATGTCTACTTCAAATCAAAGGAGATGCAAGGTACAAAATCTCAGGGTGGTTGAAAGTGATTCTGATGGCTCTTTGCAGACATGGATAACCACATCGGAGATCTACATCCAGCAATAGTCGGTATGGATCGTTTCTTGTGCAGGTTTTCCGAGCTGAGCGCGTAGATCGAGAGATCGAGATCATCCAAGGATTATTGGACGAGGTTCTTCGATATGGCCCGGCTATGGAAGACGCCTCCAGTGTTTGTGCTGAACTTGACTGCTTGCTTTCGTTTGCAGAGGCAGCGAGAACGTTCGACTATCGGCGTCCTCGAATAGTGGAGGATCCTATCATTGACATCGTTCAAGGAAGGTATGCCTGTGTTGATCGTCCAGGAGATAGGTACTTGAGCTCCTGCGTTAGACATCCTCTTCAAGAGCAGATCTCGGACACATTCGTTCCTAACGATGCGCGTCTTGTCGGTGGAGTGGGCTTCGGAATGTGTTACGAGGATGATAGTAGTTCGGACGTGGGGGTTGAGGCTACATGGAGTAGTGTAGTTCTCTGCACCGGGGCAAATGCTTGTGGTAAAGTAAGAACCACTCCCACATTTCACTTGGGTAGCCACTGATCACTATTTCTTGCAGAGCGTGTATTTGAAGCAGGTCAGAAGATACGCTGCACGATCATCAACGGCTAAGTTCGGTCACAGGTTGCATTGATTCAATACATGGCTCAGGTGTGTACCACAACTGCGTGGTTTGGATCATAGGTTGACTACGCCAATGGACCAACGTGTCGGTTTTATAGATCGGGAGGTGGGTCGCGAGGCATCCGCTAACACTTCTTGTCGAGCTGCCGCAGTTTCGTCCCTGCAGAGTCCGCCACATTAGGGATAGTCGATAAAAGTTAGTCCGATGGATCATGGTCATTGTGAATGCTGAATTTTTGCAGTCTTCACTCGGATACAGACTAGAGAATCCGTTTCAAAAGTATTGTTTCGAGTTCATGGATCGCGTTCACTCATCTCTTTCTCCTCAAAAGGTCCAGTCAGCGTTCATGATAGATCTTAATCAAGTGTCGTTCGCTTTACGAAACTGCACCTCCAAGTCTCTGATTTTACTTGATGAGTTCGGGAAAGGAACAGTAGCCACAGGTTGGTCTCTACCTTGAAATTGCAAAAATTACAGCCATGTTTCCAAAAAAATTCAGACGGGGCTGGCCTCTTTTGCGGTGTCTTGACTCACCTCCTGAACCGTGGCAGAGACTGTCCCAAAGTACTTGTTGCATCCCACTTTCACGAAGTCTTTCGGAAGGACCTGCTCGACCCACACAAGTTTCCCATCAATTTCGTCCACATGAAAGTCCTTTTCGCCTCCAGCACTGGGGACGTACTCGACGCTGACGGAGTGTGCGACTCGGACTCTCGTCAAGAAAGCAGTGTTTCCCGGGCACCAGCACCTGGCGAGAAGATCATGTATTTGTACCGGTGACTGGTCACCCCGATCGAAATAATGTTTGTATGGTTGACATGCCGATAGCGTTGCACCAGGTCTCTCGCTTTCTTCCCATGCTGCGCAATGTGCGGCGATGTTCGGGCTCCCCCGTCGCATTGTGGACAGGGCTCAGTATGTCAGGTATGTAACATATTGACTGCAGCTGTCCCCGACGCTACATGTATATCCGTGTTTGCTTACTGATACGTTTTCGGTCGAAATCAAGTGAGCTCCTGGCCAAACACGAGCTTGGTAAGCTGCTTGAGGAGAAGATGACTGACGAAGAAAGATTGGACCTTCAAGCTGCCGAGGAAGTCGCACGACGATTTTTAGAATGGGACCTTACGAGTGATGAAGCTAATAACCAAATCGGCGTCAAGGCTCGACTCACGGAGGTTCTAGGGAGAGAACCAGATGACTGATGAATTATGTGGAAGCTCTCCTCATGTGTGGCCCGTGATTTCTATCGAGTACAAGACTTCGGTATAAAAGACACCTTTTTTTCGAGTAATATCAGGATATCAAACTGCAGCGTTCTTTTCTTTGTGAATCTCTATTCCTGGAGGGGCACCAAGGGCTGAAAGAGTGAAGTTGGTATTATTCTTCGAAGATGAAGAGGCTGCGCCGTACCTTGCTTGAGGCTGCTGTACAAGACGAATTGACCGGAAACTAGTCCAGCAGTCATCACCATCCTCGGCCCCAATCCGGCAAACAACCCACGGAGCCCTGCTTGCCGGGCTAAGACGCCGAGTCTGTGGGTCATGGAGCCGCCGGGGCCGTGTCCCTTATTGATCTGGCCGAGCAACGTATCAGCAGGCTGTGGAACAGCTGGTAATTAGCTTAGTCGGGTGAGAGAACGTGAGGCTCACATGACTAAGAATTGCAGCCGCAAACCCAGCAATGATTCCACTACCCAGCTGGATGGAGAATTTAGTTGTTCCCGACAGATTCCTCCGTATTTCCTCGGACATGGTGCGGAAAGCGACTTCGTGGCAAAGTTCATTCATGGTAAATTGCCCGATGGCATAGGGAATCTGTCTGTGAAGAGTGCCTGGTGAGTATGATGCATGATCGGTTCGATATGCACACTGAACTTGCAGAGTATCGGTAAAAAGCCTGCATACAACTCGCCAACCCCCCTTCCCGAGCTAGGCGAGTCAAACCGGAAACAAGACCGGTTGCATAATTTTGTTGTGAGACGAGCCTAATTCTTGTTGTTTCAAGGGGGTGAGCAAAATATCTGCAAAGAATCTGGAATACGAGCAGTGGTCAGCACGTTAGTACCCGGGCTTAAACAGGGTCTCACTCTGCAACACTCGCTGAACCGAGGTAGATTGCAGTGCGATACTTGACCGCGTCCTCAGCGCCAACCAACGCCACAGATTTCGCCTTCCAATACTCGTAGCCAGAAAATTTAGCACCACCTTGAACGAAGTAGCCAACTGCGGTGGGCCCGAACCCTGTGAGAAGGGCCCTCGGGCCTTGCTTGGCGATAGTATGCCGAGTCACGGAGATGATGTTCAAGTTCACGTAGGCGGGGTCGATTTGGATACGCGTCTTGACGACGTCAACGGCTGCTCAACAACTATGGGATGAGTTTGAAAAAGCAGTACCCGAGGCCTGATCACTCACGCGTCATCGCGCCGTGGGTGATGCTATGGGGAATATGTTTAAACGCATACTTGAAGCTCGAGGGATCTGCTTACGTGCAGCATAGCGCGCCTGTTGCAAAATGGAGTCTCACCGTGTCTGCGCGACAAATGTGAGAGGGGGCTCACCTGCGAAGAAGAAGGAGGCATAATCCCTGGAGGTGAATTGACTGGCTGGTTTCATCGTAAGTAAGATAGCTTTGCCATGTGACATCATGTGCCCCTGTGGAAGAATACCGGCAACTTCCCGCGGCCATACATATTTAAGTACAAGTCTGAGGTATCTTCACACCTTCGTCCGCACTCTTGCCATGCCGTCCGTTGCTGAGATCACCTACTTCAAGGCGTCCGAAGGCTACAAGTCTGGCTCAGCCAGCCTCGATGCTCGGATCAGCAAAGCAACTGGCGTAAAAAAGTAGGTTTGTCATCACAGTCGCCATATCATACCGCTTAGTATCGATCAACGTGTCCCAACGCAAGATCTTACGTTGGATACCAAACCGAAGACCCCTCCGTCCTTTTCTGGGTGAACGGTATGCTCTTTATCGCTTCGTCATCTGGCACGCAGTGATCAAAGCCTCATTCCCGTCGTAGATTGGGTCACGAAAGATGCCCGTGAAACATTTACGAAGAGGGCTGATTACTCTGACATAGTAGCTGCATGTCGCCCTTCTTTCGGTTCTGAACCGACGGCCAATTACGTTGAGTTTGAAGAGACGAAGGGCGCCCTCGGTGCACCGATCACTGAATTCGTGACATTTACCCTCAAGGAGGGCAATACCATAGCTCAGTTGGAGCCCTTGGTTCAAGAAATTCACCAGAAGCTTGTTGGAACCCCAAGATTCCATGGGGATAGCTGGGCTCCGATCATTGGCAAGCCCAACGTCTACCATGGTATCCTGGGCTGGGACAGTGTGCAGGCAAGTGTACAATCGGACGCTCGCTTGAGCTGATCCTCAACATTCATCCAGGCCCACTGGGATGCTGTCTCGGATGGTCCTCTCAAGGAAGTGATTGACCGAATCAAGCTGGTCGCTGATTTGTGGCTTGTGCATGCTGCGCTGAAACCCATTTCGGCGTGAGCAAGGCGGTAGATAGTCGCACTGTACAATGTTGAGGGGGGAATGAAACACGTTCTGTGCAAGCTGTGGTCACTAGCGCGCATGTGGCAAGGTGCGAGCGGGACACGCGTTTGAGCAGCGGTGCGAGAAGAAGGAATGGCGGTGTGTTGAGCACGCTCTGAACACGAGTTATTTGAGCGTGTGTGATCCTCGCCGCGGGTGCACCATAAAGACCAGCGCCGGATCCAACTCCGCTCAAAAAGTCAAACGCTACCCGCCCTCCCTCAGATATCCCCTCTCCATCCTCGTGTCAACATGTCCGTCCACCTCGTCCCCAACAATGCGTTGGGTTTCAACAGTCAGTCTTAGCCAGTCACATCCCTCGATGCCCGCTCATTTATTTCCAGGGCCATTCACTCAACTCGTCAAAAAAGTACTCTTGGTCTCAAATCAGAATTCGTCACCGGTCGCCTTCAAAGTCAAAACAACAGCACCCAAGGTACCTATACCCCTCTCCGAGCAGGTCACAGCGTTATTGAGACATCCACCAGCTGTATTGCGTTCGTCCTAACTCGGGTAGAATCGAACCAGGTGACAGTGTCGAGGTGTCAGGTATGCCTCATGCAGCATGGTTTCTTACACACCTTGACCGTCACCCCTCTAGTAATGCTTCAACCAATGAAGGAAGAACCCCCGTTGTCTGCCAAATGCAAGGACAAGTTCCTGATTCAAAGCACCCTCATCACAGCCGAAAAGGAAACGAAAGATCTCCAGGATATCGTGAGAATTCCTCTGCTTCGTCCCTAATCCCAGCTCAAGTTTTTCTAGTGGAATGTTCCTGGTGGCGCAAGCGAAGAGTGGAAAGTATATCAACAAAAGCTTCGTGTCGTGTATCTCCCACCAGAGGGTCAAACCGTCGAGGAGGAAGAAGAAGACAGTCATCCGGAAGAACCTGCAATCGCACCTGCCCCAAGACGCTTTGGCGCTGAAGTACGTTTGGATCGTCCAGGTCTTGGTGCACCGCTTTATGTGAATCTCACTTATTCCAGGACGAAACCACTCTGAGGGCACCACAACCTGTGCCCTCGATATCTTCAGCTACCCCCTTACCCCGTGCAGTGACGCCCCCTCGGGTACGAGAACCAGACAACCTGTATCGTGACGATTCGAGAGAAGACTCCCCCCAATTCGAGCGTTCCACAAGTGGCCCCGGCGTAGGCATCGTAAACGTCAATCTTCGCCAACCATCACCACCTTCTTCACCACCTCTACCTCCCCAACCGGCCGTTCAAATCAACCGCGAACTTGAACTCAAGCTCAGCGACGCTCAAACTGAGATACAACGCTTGCGTGCATTGCTGGCCGCAGTGCCAGACCCGAGCTCTACGGCACCAGAATCGGTTGCACCCGAGTCCGTCGCACCATCTGAATTCCGACGAAGGTATACGGCTGGTTCGGATGATGGTACAAGCACGTACTATGGGGCGACAGAAGTGGGGACTATGGTGGATCACAACGCTGTTATACACCAGGACGGTGTACCACTGCAGGTGGTTATCATCATAGCGCTCGGCGTGTTTATCACGACATATCTATTTTTCTAAGCACGGTGTCCAACCAGACTCCCTCTCCTCGCTTTGTCCCATTCATTTCTCGATCCCTCCGGGCCCGTTGATATTCGCTGCCAGAGCAACTACAAGAGTATGCTTGGGATGCCACGACCATTCCATACTTCGATATGAACACAGCAATACACGGGTTTTTTGATGGTGAATGCATTGAAGGTTTTGAATAGGTACTCGCACGTTGACTTTTCTGCATGTTTCACTATACGATAACATTCCTCCTTGTTGCGTTCGAATCAGTTCGAACGGTGTCATTCTGTACATAGATATCTATTCTTCTGTCTACTATGATATGCTTGCAATGGGCTCCTTGCTGTCTTAGACGATGTGAATGCTGGTCTTGACAATGATTTATGGCTTGCCGATTTGTCGATTAGTAGTATGATAGTGGTGCGGTTGAATCAGTATTTTCGAACCAAGCTCGACTTCGCTTCGAAAGCGTGGCAGTTCGACGTAATTCGATACAACGTCTATCGACGGCTTGCCTCATAGAACGGTCTGGTCACCAGACTAGATACAACGAGGCAAAGGAACCCCGCCATTCCGAGATTACTTACGCGATAGTACGGTGCACGCGTCAGTATTCCGGAGTTCACTGACGAAGATACCTCAGTGGGCTGCGTCCCACTCCGAAAAACTAGTAAAAATGCTCGTCCAGGGACTTTAATTATGTTGGGAACTAGATCGTGTGTCTGAGCCCGTACCGTATGGTGAAACCGCCGATCCGGGTGATTTACTTCAAAGGGAGGACGTGTCGCCGGGATCAAATACCTATAAAGTGATCGGACAATGAGCAAACCAATTGGACTCGCCTGAAAATGATAGGTCTTTGACTACTGGATATTGAACATCCAGCGCTCTTCAAGACCGTGTACTGAGTTCTCGCCAACGCCCGCACAGGAACGGCGAAAGGAGGCGTTCAACCTCCCCTGCAACTCGGACAGATGAGTCGATCGACTCGGTGCAGTCTAGTACTTATATGTAGTTAGCCTTTGACAGATTCCCTTTTAGACGGCGCAAAGTGCAACACTGTCAGTTGACTGTCAGTGACTCAGAGGGCGTAAACAAATGAGGGGGCCAACGACCGTAATCTCGCAAACAGCGGGGCCCGGCCTCGGCTCCACAAAACCATACCAACGGCCGTGTCTTGACCAGGTTCTCACAATCCCAGCGTTAAAGCCACTACCTGCTACGTTGCATCATGGACCATTACAGCGATAAAAAAAAGTCAAGCAAGCCGATATTCATGACCGTCGTGCTCACCGCGGCGGCCATTTTTGTGTTGTACCACTTGGTTTTCAAGGGACCTGAAGTGGAGCAGGTTGGAAAGGTATGTGGTCAGGGTCGATAGGCGAGCAACGACAGCCTTTGAAGCGTCGAACAGGCGGTGGTTCTGCTCGAAGGCAACTCGCTCGTCTCTGGCGCAGTGACGTTTGAACAATCAGCAAAGGATGGTCCTGTTACTGTCTCGGGAACCATCCAAAACCTCGACCCCTCTGTACTTCGAGGGTTCCACATCCAGTGGGCTGTCGATTTATCCGCTTTACAAACCTGTTCGTTGAGCTCGATATTAGTGAACTAGGTGACCTGAGCGGCGGCTGCCTCTCTACGGGCGGCCATTTCAACCCATTCAACAAATTTCATGGTGCTCCAACAGACTCGATGAGGCATGTTGGTGACCTGGGTAACATCGCCAGCAACGAGCACGGTGTAGCAATCTTCTCATTCACGGACGACATGATCTCTCTCAATGGTCCTAAGAGCATAATTGGGTACGTTTAATTCATACCTGCAGCATGATGGAAACCCGTAGATGCTGACAAACGCGTCTGATTGGTCCTAGCCGTGCCGTGGTTGTGCACGAGGTAGGAACACTGTCGGATTTCCGTTCTTCTATTCGCACACTCACACCCCTATAGGGTGAGGATGACCTTGGCAGGGGGGGAAATGAAGACAGTCTCAAAACTGGCAATGCAGGCGGGAGAGCCGCCTGTGGCATAATTGGTAAGATTTATACAATCTTTCAACGACGTGCATACGAGCAGTATATTGTTGCAGGCCGTGGTTGAGTGGGGTGGGATACGAAAGTGTCTGAGAGAGTAGGAACGACGAACCGAATGTAACTATTGAAGACTGCCTTGTGTTTCTTTACTCGCACTGCGGAGAAGCAGATTAGGTTCACCCACAGCTGCAGCGCTGCGGCGCAATGATTCAGCTTACCTTGTAGTAATAAGAAGGAACACGATCGCACACGCGTACGATGATGCAAAGGGTGATGCACAGCTTGTGGCTCGTGCCTATTGAACAATTCAGATCGGTGTCATGTTTCTATGCCATCATGCAGGCCGTGGAATTCGATCTCACCACCGCATGGTTCCACTAAGTTTGTTGCGAAGCGGGGTCACATCGTGGCCGTGGCTGATGTGGTATTTGATGACGGCAGCGTCGGCGCAATAGGCGTGGGTGGTGACACGGACGAACTACTTTCGGCACTGGAAGTATTTTCAACGGCGGTAGTGATTGGACCAGTCTCAATACCAATATTCTTTGGTCTGGTCCATTCTGAATACATGAGACACCCAAGTGCCAATATTTGGAGTGGGTAGAGGTTAGTGTGGGAAGGTTGGATACAACACGTTGAAGTGGATCCCCCCAAGTGGAAGCCCTTAGACCAACAGTTCCAGCGGAAAACTGTCACGTTGTCAAAGTTACGCCTACATTAATGTTATATGCGAAATCGTACCATACTGCACGGGCAAATGGAGCCCCACCATGGGTTCTTGGATCATTCATTCCGGGTTGGTGCGGTTTGGTGCAACCACATATGTGAGCCCAGTGAAATAAGATTCAAAGAACACGGTCCGATGCTCTACCGTTGACTAAAAACGCCCTCGACATATTAGTACTGTGTCGCAAGGTAGAACGTAAGAGACCAACGTTTGGTGCATTGATGAAAGCATGCATGATCGAGAAGTGATCGGACAACTCACCTGTGCCAAGATTCTCCGTTATTTGCGGAATAATGTTGGAATTCCACGCAGAGTGGAGTCGATCGTCACTTTCAAGCCCTGAATCTGCTGAGTTTTTATAACTGAGATCAAGTCAGAAGCAAACAATGTCGCTTTTGGTCGTGTGCTCCTGATGGATCCAGAGCAAGACAGTGCAGAGTGGAGCTGCTGTGGATGTACCGTGGGGAATCTGGTCTATGAAACCTCCCCCTGAATTGTTCGGTATCCGCCCGATCAGTATCCCCTCACCTCACTGGACCAGGACCCTGGTCAAAGTCAGTATTAATAATGGGAAAGGGTGGCAGCCTACATGGATCGAAATCGGCCACAGTTGAGCAAGTATCGAATGATCCAGACCAAGTAATGGTTCCAGCGTGGGCTGACAATAACAGAAGAGCTGCAAGGATACCGGACGGTGGTAGTTTGCGAATCTGAGCTGACCACTTTTTTGTCACAATTTATCCTCCTTGACACCCGAGGAAACGACCTCCCCAAGCGAAGCTCGACAGTACATCAATCCGGCCCAGCACGGGAGAAATTCCAATAATTTGCGATGAATTCATCTTGTAATGTTGGAACAAGCGGAGTAGGAAATTCACCTGGTCCAGGAGCTGCATGACACAACTTCGGGACAATGGAATTCTATTGTCATCGGGAATTGATATATAGTGTTATGCCTTATAAGCCACGGACGTCTAACAGAAGTGACTTGAAAACTCGCTCACAACATCAACATGCGAAGGTCACCGATTACCAGGCCAGCGGCGCAACTAGACGTTAGGACCCCCAAGCTTCAGGTTAAACGATCGTTCGCAGGGGCACCAAAACGAGGTCGTGTATGCTATATCGAACTTCCTCGAAAGCTCTGGGATAAAATCGTCCTCCTCATGTTCATCTGCTGTTTGTTTATCTTCCTCCACGCCTTTTTCGGTTTTGGTGACGTCGACGAAGACTTGCGCGTATTAAACGACACCTTTGTACATCCGCGCGCGCCTCTTTCCATCTCTCCACTGTGGAGCCGACACTATGTGGCGTCAAACGAAGACCAGAAGATACGCGCGCCGAGCGTGACGCGGGTGATGGTAGACTGGCATGGAAACTATGAACTCTTCCCAAGCACTGCTTCAGCCTTGGTTTCACCTGCGTCAATCCCACAGGACGCGTTTCCGGATCCGACACCCGTTCTAGTCGGAGCAGAGCGGAGGCGAGCACCGGACGAAGGTTCGCTTTCCATGACCACCAAAGTCAAGGCACCTGTGGATATTCCATCTGCGTTTTACGGGACCCCCTACGATCCGTTCCGACTGGTGTTTGAAGACGTTGACGGAGGTGAATATCATGGGCTGTATCCGGTCGCAGGGCCACCAAGGACTGCACGAACACGGCGCTTTGGCAGATGTTTTCCTGGAGAAGCTTGCTTGTGAACGCTATCATGCACAATCCTGTTTTGCAGATAAGAGCGGTCGGATATTTGTGGACTTTTTTTTGCTTACACACACAATCTCGTCTTGTATTTGCAAGTTGTATTCTGTCTCTGAATAGCTGTATCAATGTTGGCTTGGTAGTGCACGATGCACGAAAGTTATAATAGTGAAGGGTGTATGTATCGGTTTCCCACAGTTCCACTTAGTCTCAAGCCAACATCACCAGACTGAGCCAGTGACCAGACACTGACCACTATGTCCACACACTCGCGTGACCATGGCAGGGACAAGAGCTTTAAACGCGAATATGACGGTAATGACCACCAGCGGAGGAAACGTGACAATAGAGATCAGCACGGACACCCCGACCGCCGTCATGGTGCGAACCAGAGGCAAGAAAACCCAAGACGAGATGAAGAACGGAGAAGAGATAGACGGGATTACCCTGAAGATCGACGACCCTACGGACGCGAATACGACAGGAGGAGGGGAGGGAATAGAGAACTAGATGGCGACCGTGACCGCGACCGTGAAAGTAGGAGAGACCGCGACAGAGATAGGGATTATCAAACGCGCAACGAACGTCGTCACCGCGAGAGCAGTAGGGAGCGTGCAACACGATCACGTCGTTCAGCCTCACCCAAGCCTCGTTCCCGCTCTCCGACTCGCTCCAAGAGCCCAGTCGACAAGGCTAAACCAAATTTCAACCCATCTGGACTACTCGCGGCTGCCACTAATACTGTCAAAGCAGCTGATGGGACGAGCACCGTTCTGAAGTACAACGAGCCCCCCGAGGCCAGAAAACCTACGTTGGGATGGAGATTGTATGTTTTCAAAGGAAGTGAACAAACAGGTGATTTTGTATCTGTGTACAGGCGCAGCGGTCTCTAACTTTCTATGACAGAACTCCTTCACATTCATCGGCAGAGTGCCTATCTAATAGGGAGGGACCGTACAGTTGCTGATATATTCATCGAACATCCTTCTTGTTCCAAACAGCATGCAGTCATTCAACGTAGGTTACTATAGAATATCTTCTGTCCCTTACGTTGACCGGGTGCCGTTAAATCACAGATCGCCAGGTGCAAGAAAAAGACGAATTTGGTGGTGCCAAACCAGTTATCAAGTTTGTCCTTCTTATCCAGGCTTGTTCATATCATTGACGTCCTTGCAAGGCCATACATCATCGACCTCGAATCTACAAATGCTACCCACGTCAATGACAAAGCCATACCAACTACGAGATTTTACGAGTTGAGGGCAGGAGATGGTACGTTCTCCATCCTGCTTCTCCCTCTCTTAACCTGAGTCCTCGTCGAAAAGTCATCAAATTTGGCTTATCGAATCGCGAGTATGTGATACTGCATGACGAGTCGGCTTAGTGGGCAGCGGGACTTGTACAATGTGGATGAGGAGGTCGCGCAAAATATGTTATGGTGCAAATCTGTGATTCCAAGCATGTGGGAGTGCGATTTTGCTCGATTCCATGATCTAGACTGATAAATCTTTGTCTGATCAGCCAATCCCTACTCGCGAGTGGATGCCTCTCCGAAAGGGAACACTCCTCCTTAGACAGCCATGGATTGATTTTCTGTTCCCTGAATATCCAGCCCCTTGGTTATCCACGTTTCCTCTCCAATGAATAATGACTGAGGGTGTCCACCGTCGAACGGGACAACTCCTACACTCACTTGGAAATAAGCAAACTCACAGCAACTTTCCACCTTTCGTCTGCCGGTGGTGGGGAACCCATTGGATGCCTTCTCCATGACACACGCCCTACTTGATGTGTGCTGTTCTACTTGGCAATATTCACCTACTTGTTGCCTTTCCCGTCGCATTGCACCTCCCGCTTTGAACATTCATCGCATGCCTTTTATCTGATTTGCCTTCTTTGTGCGCTGGTAAATCATTATCTCTACGATTTCCCGTGCACACGCGCGTGCTGACGGCGGTCCACAAGTGTGAGATATCATACCATTTACGAATCTGGTGCCGTTGAATTAGTGAGCTTCGAAGTTCGAACACCCACCGAAGAAGTGATAAACGACCTTCATACAATATTTGTCCTGCAAGGGAGGCGTTTGAAGTTGGGAGAAATATCAGTATGCATCGTTAACCTGTACAGACCAGCCATGTACGGTGAGCCATGCCGAACAGGCCGATGAGTCGGAGAATCAATAAATCACATGTCAGCCACAGGCTAGATATATAAGACCGGCCGAGTAGATTAGAATCTTCTTTCTCACACCAATCGGACCTCTTACCAGTACGTATTACCATATTTGACTCCTAAACATATTTTCCCAAGTCTGTCCTACAGGTTAGGAGCCTTGACACGGCAATCAAAATCATAAGCCGGTGGAAATTCCCGCGCAGGCAATCATGATGCCTGCTGATACGAGTACAGCAGATTGTACCCTAACAAACAATAATCAGGGTATACCATATATACCCAAATTTGAAAAGCTACGAGATGATAACTGGTTCGCGTGGAAAACACGCATCAGTATCGTCTTGCGGCAGTATGGTGCACTTGGGGTAGCTGCCGGCTCGGTAAAGAAGCCGGAAGACTCCGAGGGCGCAGCCACATGGAATAGCCGAGATTTGATCGCTCAGGAATTGATTACAACAAGTATCAAGGATGAGCAGGTCATACACATATCAGAATGTGAAACATCGGCTGAAATGTGGAGCAAACTGAGGGCTGTACACGAATCCCAATGGCTGCAGCTATCACTCATTTCCACCAAAAAGAAACTCTGCGGTGCTCAAGCATCCGAGGGAGTCGATATCGCAGAGCATATCAAGGAGATGAAACGATTGCGTAATCGGCTAAGTTTAGCCGGTTGCCGGATCGAGGAGAGCATGTTTAAAGAAATTCTAGTATCCTCACTCCCTCGGTCCTGGGACGGATTTACTGCATCTTTCTCAGGCTACCAATGGGGAGGAAAAGCTAACGAATATGCCATCGGGTATTCTGTACAAGAACTCGTGGCTATTCTATGCGAGGAGTACAGACGACGAAAGGAGGAAAATGATCCAAAGGCCTGCAAGATATGCAGGAAAATCAGGCATACCGAAGATGATTGTTGGCGCAACCCGAAAAATAAGGGGAAGGGACGAGCGAATAAGAACGGCCGGGAAAACGGGAAAACCAGCCGATGGGTGTGTCGAAGTTGGTAGAAACTATAGCTTGTGTCGTCAACCTGCATACTGATATTCACCGACTTTAGAGAATTAGTGGTGTTGCACACAGGTGTTTGGGAGCTGTGAATCGTGATTGGAGGATGGCTAGCAAAAAAAAGGAAATCAAGGTCCTAGTTTGAGTTTTTGGCTCGGTTTTGTTTCGCAGACCGGCGCAGACTACTTTTAATGGCAAAAACGATCACAGCAGAACCTAATCAGAGGGGTTAAACCAGGTTATTTCTTTATGTAGACCGCAGCTTTTATCACAAACATATAATCTGTTCCGTCACCCTGGCAATCAAGATGTCAGTAGGACAGTATAACCAAGAATTGTGCACCCACGATGAGGTAATGGGGGAATCCAACGTCAAAAGGCACAATGCTCTCCAAGAACTTGATGTGTCCAGGTGTGAGGGTAATCCCAAGTGCGTCAATGTTGGCCTCGAGATACTCCACCCCGCGGCCACCGACGATGGGGATGTGGAGTGCTCGCTTCCTTTTGAGCGCAAAACTCAGCTCGCTTTCTAAAGGGGTGCACTCCCACTCGGGAGCAAACAAGGTACGGCCTTTCTCACCCGTTTGGCGCCTGCACTTTTCCCCGGCATCAGTGCGAAGCTTCCCTGCCACGACGACGTTCCATGGAACCAAAACCATGCCTAAGTATATTTCTGAGGAGCATCTATTATGAGAATAAATCTTCCATACGTGCCGTCGGGATGATGGCTCGTTCGAAATCGTGTGACATGACGTTCCATGCGCCTTGATAGATGACGAACGGACTTTTCCCGTGATCAAGAGCATATTTATTACACTTCGACACGATCCATGCAGGGGCATCCGAAATACCCTGGCTGTGGGGGTGGATGTAAGTTGCAAATTGCTGGTGCTTTTACCTTACCAAGTAAGGAACCTTCTTTGTCGAATCAGTATATGGCGTCCGTTCATGACCTCCTCGACGCTATTGTCAGCATACAGGATAACGATGTACGAGGTTCGAAGCTCCACCGCATGCCGAATAACGGGATACAACCTTTAGGACAGGCATGTGCATGGACACCCGATGAGCAGAAAGGGGATGCATTCAAATTATCTTCGCCGACTGCCCAATAAATGATGATCGGAGAATGAGTGGTTGAACCTGTATCCATCAGGTTCTAAAGGTGTACATGATCAACGTAAGTACACCTACCCACGATATACCGTAATTTGTGCATTGTGCATGTCTTGAGGTGGCCGACACTGTCACAGTAAACAGAATGCAAACCGTTCGCAGTGGAGTTCGGCTAATTTCTTGTGTTGATGCACTTGTCATGGCATGACATGATAGCTGAGAGACAATAAGCCCGCATGTTGATTTGGGATTGGTCCAAGTCTTGAATTGTAATGTACACCCAACTCTTACTATGACTCTTTCCTCCACTGTCTCCAATGACAGATTTTACACCCACCCACAGCCTATTAAACCCAAAATTCGAGGGCTATAAGCTCTTTCTCCTCGACCAGGACGATGTTGTCCGCCGCTATGATCTCCCATATAAGACAACTCAGGCCTCCTCTCACGGAAAGTCTCCTCTCACATTCCAGGAGGTACAAAGTCGAATTACCCACAATCACTTCGTGCCATCCGCGATCAAGGGGAGAGGTATATATGTCGACACAAATCACCAGGTGATCGTGGTGGATGTCGGAGATGTGAGACATTGTTCTACAATTCATGATGTTACTTATGCCATGACCACATCATCTGAATAGACTACTACAGATCCTTCCTTCGCTGTTGTGTACGAGCTCCCCACATCCATCGCTGCTCCGCAAATCGATCTAGTACACCCCGAGTACCCTTCCGCTGCGTTTCTCGACGAAAGTGTTGTCTTTATCGGTGACGGACGGGGAAGCTTATATGTCCTTGACATTCCCATCACTGGGCCTCAGGCTGCGACTCTCCTTGCAAATTTTGAGTTGGTGGACAATGATAGCGCTGTGTCAAGGTCCTCAATCCCGTTCCGGGTACACAATGTAATCAGAACCTCCGACACTACCGCTGTTGCGCTGCTGTCTTCCAGACACTATGGCACAGCCTCCGACCCATCAGCAAAACACCCTATGAAATATCATGAATTTGACGTGTGGGCTGCCCGCTTCACCCTTCCCTTTGAAATGCAGTTGGAATCTCTCGCCCTTGACATTGTCTGGCGCAGGCGTGGGGAAGACGTGCCCATGCTGATGACATATCACCGCGCCAGAAATGCATACCTTCTTCTCGGCAGTTCACCTTATCGCAAGATCAGTGACCCGCACGCAGCTCATTATGAACCATCCCCTGATGAAATTGCTCCGATCCCGCGTCCAGACGAAATCTTGGATGCCGAGGGTCCTCCCCAGCCTACTAAACCTTACCCCTACTCCTGGACCCAAACGTCGGACGTTGTCACTGTCGCTTTCCCCCTCCCCTCTACCATCACAGCGTCTCAGATCAGGGTAACGTTTTCTCAAAAGACCTTGACTGTCCACGTCACGTCACCTTCTGTGGTAGAGGGTCTTGCCATTCCCCGCTACTCGGCAAAGCAGCTTTGGGACGGTATTCGCCCCTCGACGAGCCTCTGGACATGGGACCGCGAGGGTGAACACGATTTTGGTATCCTCGCAATTCATCTAGACAAGCAGAACGAGGGTACCAAGTGGTCTCACGTCTTCGCCGCTTCTGGCACTTCAAGTGCGGAAGCAGACGACGTTGACGTCCCAGAGACACTTGACCCCTCGGAACTCTACGCTATCCGCGAAGCACTGGAGAAATACACTGCGGCTTTGAGAGAAGGAGAGGATGCCAGCGGTCTGGGTCTCGGACGTGGGCTCCCCACTCTTGCACAGGGTGAGATGGATGAGGAAGTCGATTCTTCCGTCGGAAGGCTCGCGTTTGTTACTTGGGTAGGCGAGGACGGGTCATCCCCAGCATGGTCTGCTAGCATGCGTGATTCCGCGTTCAGCGTTCTGTCTACGCCTCTTCCGGGTACTGAGATGGAGCCTTTGAGCCTGGTGGTCAAAAACGGGCTCGACGGCACGCGACACGTACTTTCTGATGAT
>JBBPQV010000040.1:0-62403 GCA_038092675.1 Boletus rufocinnamomeus
CTCGAGCTACTCAAGCTACTCGACCTACTCGACCCACCCGAAAAAAGCGTCGGATACCATTCTCCCACACCCCGTTCCCCACTAACTTATTGATATTGGGTGGGCCACAGGTTTATGACAACCGTGACGGTGTTTCAATCCGGCTCGAACTTCCGGACAAGGCTGCACTGAATGATCGTGCTCTTTAGCGGAGACTGCTACCAGAGATGAGGGAAACATGGTCCTGGTTGAGCACCCCATCATGATTGATATGTTGACATAGCTTTCCAACAGACGATACTCTCCAAGGACGTCAGGGCGATGATTAATGCTACCTTTTTTTTTTGCGGAAGGCGGGGTCAAGGGACCGAAACTCTAGAAGACGTGGAAGGATGCACACACTGTTAAAGAGAGTTCTCTGTGACAGTCATCCTTCTGATGGGCGTGAACCCCAGGTATCGACAGAGATCAGGCGGAATTGTGAAAGCAAGATCACTCGCGTGACATCCATCCGAAACTGATCAGAATGTAAAATGACTGCTATTAAGCCGCAAGTGATGCCAAGACACTTATATATATGACACCTTCATTTCGTTCGTGTGGTACCCAGGCTGAAATACATCAGCGTCATTGGCGGTGACCTCAACCGTGTCATCGTCAACGGCCATTGCCAGTGTGCAGGTGGCGCATATCGTCACCAATCAGGGACAAGAGTGTTATCGCCCAGACTACCCACTTCAACTGAAGGACAGTAGGTTCGGATGAGTGCTTACCCAGATGCTGTCATAGCACCTCACAGTGGACGTCTGATAGCGGATGAGGAAGCAAGTGATAAGCAAGTGTCCAGGGATAACATATGCACGGGGACCTTGGAAATTGATATCCTACCCCTGTATATCGCGTCAAATAATTGGTGCCATTTAAAGACTTCATTGCAGTAAATGCGCGTCATATTCAATCAGGGAATCCATAATCACACTAGAGCCTGCAACAAGAAAAACAGAAATGGGTTCTAGCACGGCTGGGTATCTGGAACGACTCACAAAAGAGATCCTAGTGGTGACACTCCAACTAATTATTTACCATCACATACTTGCAGTGACAACCCAGTGGTGTCAAGATGCCTGCACCTTGACTACAGGAAGTCCCTACCGAGGTTTTGGTTTGGCGCCTTGGTAGTACGTTATACCAGTATTTGGCCCATCGTCTGCAAACCTCCCTCGAACCATCATGTCATGGGTATGATGTGGTTGATCTTGCACCAACTCGGGGGTGGGTTCATCGAGATCATCATGGTTCTTCGAACAGCAATTGCAAGTGGATGGTGCTTCAACGCAACAAGTGTTGCCAATGTCAGTCAAAGTCAGAGAACGTCGGAGTCTCTTTGCATACCACATAGCGTGCACAGCGCTTGGTGCGTCTCGATGAGATTTCTCAATGTCGACGTCGCGGAAGGTAGAGCACTCACAACAACATGTGGCAATTCCACACAGTACGTCGCAGCAATCCATGAGGTTGATAAGTACAGTCCTTGGATGTAATAGAACGAAGGTGTTCGTTGTTTCGGGTGAGAGGAGGTTTGTTTGTTTTTTGTCGAGATGGATACCAGTTGTAGTGCACAGCCCTAGCTACGCAACCACCGTGACCATTAGAAAGCGTGTGTGCAAACCGGGCCTAAATCGTGTCATCGTCAACGGCCATTGTGCAGGTGGTGCACATCGTCACTTGAATCAGGGACAAGAGCGCTTTCGCCCAAAGCGTCTTCAGGGCCTCACTACCTTCTGAAGAACAGTATCCACCCCTGTATATCGTGTCAGATAATTGGTATCTTTTGATTTTTGACTTGCCAGTGTTGTCGAGCCCATCGAAAGTTGGAACTGACTCGAAATGTCGGTGATAAGATCGTAGTATTCTTTTACATAAAGTTAGGGACACCTACTAAATACGATCGAGCCTCTTGGAACAATTCAATACGACTGACATTTAGGAAACCGTGACAATGGCATCACCAAGTTCAGAGTCGACCGTGCAAGCCTTCATCTCGAGACACCGTACCCTCCTCGCGCAGGAACGCGATGCGGAGATCGAGCGCACTTCATTGACTCTGAGCAATGCTTCACCCAAGCTTCTCGAACAGCGTGGTCTGGCACTGGGTGGACTGGGTGTAGTGTCGGCCGGGGTGGGCCTTGGCGGAAAGACGTACGTGATCGTGTCTTACCATGACAGCTTGCAACGTCTTATTCGACGAAGTGTAGGCTGGTAGAACTGGAGAGACCTTCGGCGTACCATTCCTCACCGTTATTCCCGCCTCATACCTTCAGGGTCGTATCTGCTAACACCGTCGTATCATTCGTGAAACCTGAATAGTGTGCATGCAGGCCCGGAGATCTCGCTCGGATCGAAGAGAACATTTCGACTACGCAGAAAAAGACAGGCAGCAGAGGGAGGAAAGTACAGCCCGCTGATTCAGATACGAAAAGTTCCACTGCTCCGGAGGGCGTAGTGTACAAAGTATGTATCATTGCTTCCCCTCTCTCCAACTACGTCTTGAATCTTTTAACGGGTTACTGATACGCGCATCGTTGTTGCTGTGGACCCTCCCGAGTCTGGCGATGCTGATCTTGATTTACCGGAGAGATGTCGTGTCGTAAAGCTCGCAAACAGTGTCACCTATGATCGGTAAAGAGAATCGTTCTCTGTATGCCGTCGTGTCCTGAGGTGCCGTTTCCAGGATGGACAAAGCTATCGACCACCTGGAGAAGGTTGCGATACCCTCCACGCGAAAGGTAATCCCTTTCGCGACAGACCGTATTCCTATTGGAATTCACTAGACGTACTTTATCAGCCAGATGACAAGACAAACTATGAACTCACACCCCTCATTCGCGTATTACTCGGAATGTCGCCGCCTTCCAAGCCCTCCAAACTAGGAGACATTCCTTTCTTTGACGAATCGCTCAATCCAAGCCAGAAAGTAGCCGTCCGATTCGCTCTTGAGGCCGGGGAAGTCGCATGTATCCATGGTCCTCCAGGTACGTTCCGTCCCCATTCTGCCTTTGTCTCCTTTATCAATATACAATCAGGCACGGGCAAAACCCACACGCTGATCGAAATCATACGTCAGCTTACATCCAACCCACCGGATCAAAGACCGATCCGCGTGCTCGTATGCGGTGCCTCTAACCTTTCCGTGGATAACATCCTCGAACGGCTTCTTGCTCTCCCTCCCCCCGAGAAAGGAAAGGGGACACCACTGAAAGTGACGCGGATTGGTCACCCAGCAAGAGTCATGGCACGTGAGGGTATCCTCGATGCGACGTTGGAAGTCAAGGCAGGCCGGAGTGATCAAGTTCGTCGGTATCTCTCCTCTTGAAGATGTGCTAATTAGCGTTTGCATCAGGCGGCACTCGCCAAGGATGTAAAGGCAGAGCTCAATGCTGCCCTCGACACCCTTGCCGGAAAGGGCAAAGGAAAGGGGGCAAAGAAACCTCGTGGATCCGAGCGCAAGAAAATGTGGGAGGACGTGCGTGCACTCAGAAAAGAGTCGGTGTTTGTTGACGCTACTCTGCGATACTCGTCAGACTGATTGGCACGTACCTCAGGTATCGACAGAGAGAGGGCGGGGTCGTGAAAGCGGTCCTCTCAGAGTCCCAGGTACTTACCAACCCCGGTTCAGAACAAGAATGATCGCGACCGAACACATACACAGATTGTCCTGGCCACCTGCCATTCCGCCGGCGGAAGACAGCTACGAGATCATATCTTTGATGCGGTCATTATCGATGAAGCAACTCAGGCCGTTGAAGCAGTATGTGCCACTACAGATGCTTCTTGACTGCTGAACTTTGGTATTCTAGGTGTGCTGGGTCCCCATATTCAAGGGAAAGAAATTGATCCTGGCAGGTGACCCCATGCAACTACCCCCTACCATCTTATCTTTGGATAAGCATGGAAAGAAAGGCAGGCAAGCAAAGCCGGCGGAGAAACAACGTAAGACTGGGTCAGAGAGCAAGGGAACGTCAACGAAGCTCTCCAAGCCAAACGAAAGCAAAGCCTCTTCGACGGACAATAAGCAGGAAGACGTGACTGACTCGAGTTCAGAGACTGGTTCTGAATCGGAATCAGAATCAATACACGGAGACGTGGTCATTGCAGAAGAGACTAAAGTACCTGCAGCGGAGGTACCAGAGAATACAAGCGAACTGTCAAAGAAAAAGCTTTCTAAACATTCTAGTTTACGTCCCCCGCGGACCTTGGAAATAACCTTGTTCGACCGCCTCGAGCGAATGTACGGCCCCGGCATCAAACGCCTGCTCAACGTCCAATATCGGTACGTACCAATAGCCCTCCCACCCGTTCTTGCTCCACTCACCACCCTGGAGGATGCACGCCCAAATTTGCCAGTTCCCATCGAAGACGCTCTATGCGTCCAAGCTGAAATCGCACGCCTCAGTGACCTCGCATTTACTCTCCGATTTGCCGAACACGAGGGTGTATACCGAGACAAGGGACGAGGAGACCATCAAAGAGACCCTTGGCAGCCCGGTCATCTTCTTCGACACCGCGGGGTGTGAGTATTACGAGCGATTAGAAGGCGACGGAGATGAGGGTAGCCGGTGCAACGAGAATGAAGCTTCGGTGGTCAAAGGGTGGACCGAGAAGCTCGTGCGTTTCAGACAACAATCATTCATTCCCATCATCATGTTCATCTCCCACCGATAGGTCGAAGCGGGGTTGTATCCTTCCCAGATAGCGATCATCACCCCGTGCGTATCATGAGCGCAACGTGATATCTTATCCATTAATCAACGCCCGACTTGGCACCTTCATAGGTATCAAGCACAGGTCACACTGCTCAGCTCCTTGTTGCGTCCTGAATATGGCCCTGAGCTCGAGATCGGTACCGTGGACGGTATGCAGGGACGCGAGAAAGACGCTGTGATTATCAGTCTCGTACGCAGTAACGACAAGGTCAGTGTCAACACGTGGTGCCAAACTTGTTTCGAACCTGATTCCAAATCGAAATTCGATGGGTTTAATTTACAGCGTCAAGTGGGTTTCCTAGAGGAGAAACGCCGAATGAACGGTAAGTTTGCGATTGTCAACCTATTCGCCTTCTAGTGCACGGGGATTGATCGAACCTAGTGGCAATGACGCGAGCGAAAAGACACCTGGTACGTCGTCGACATGTTTCGTATTATCAAGACTCACCCCCGATGAATCATAATATTGGCAGTGCATTGTGGGAGACTCGTCTACGGTCCAACACGGCGGCACTTATCTAAAGAAGTGGCTTGCTTGGCTCGAAGCGAATGCGGACGTCAGGTTCGCAGAGGCGTAAGAACTAAGTACAGTCGACTCCCACATAAAGCATACCTCTCGGGGATACATGCATTATGAGGGAATAGGTATGTGTCCTCTGGGATTTGCCGAAACAAATGTGGTAACTTTTCATAAGCATTTGTAGATTCAAAACGAGCAGAAAGGTAGTCTTGTTCTACGATACGAGGACTATTTACGAGTAAAATAGTTGGTAGCCTTATTGTCCTTCATGCTCCGCATCCCAACGACTTGTATTCTTGGTCCAAATGGGCACAACACGGGTTCCAGCTTGCAAGCAAATTTCAAAAGCACTTTTCGTAATCAGATAAGCCTCCCAGTGCTTCAATCACACGTTCCTCATCATTACCGACCTGATCCGTATCTGATAAGGGCTGCCCGGCTTTTAGCGCGGCCTCGGGCTTCCCCCCCTTTTTTGGCTCTCAGTGCTGATGGGTGATAGTGATCGGAGTTGAGGTTTCATGATGGGGCCATTGTGGCGCTTTCGAAGCTTGTCAACAAAATATAATTGCCTTATTCTCCCGGTACTATCCGAGTGCAGGTGTGGGTTAATCATGACTGAAAAATGACTATAGGTTATGCCATATGGGAGAGTGTGTGCCACGAGTATGAAATCCCCGCGTACCAACAAGGGAAACCGAAGACCCTTGCGTTATGAATGGAGTGGGTTTTCACAGGTATGCGTCGACTGTATACCGAACAGAAGCATTTCCGGAGCGAACACCACAAGGTGGGGGTACGTGTAGCGTAATATAAGTACAATGATATAAGCCGACGTGATAGCAATGCAGAAATAAATATCGCGTGCAGACGTGGCATTCTAGAAATCCAAAGAAGACCAGATGCACATATCAGATTAATTCTGATGCATAAGACCAGCTCCACAAATCAATACTCGTCAGGGTCGTTGAGCGATGCGTATTCGGACACCGTCCGAACGTCTTCGTATTCTTGGACGACTTCCCGCATGGCAAAGCGCATGATGGGAGTGAGAGGCGTCAATTTCGGTCCAATGACTTCGTGTTCATCGCATTCGTCTATCTGCCCCAGATCCCTTGTCGATAGGTTGACCGGATTCACCATCACCATATCTCCGTCTTCCGAGGACTCCATGCCGATAGTCGCGCTACCTCCACCAACGTAAGAGTTATTGCTCAAGACGCGATGCGTCATTGGGACGGGTGAAACCGGTGCACTGATGACAGGAATTTCCACCTCTCTTCCGACCGGCTCGGTCCAGTGCAAATTCAGCACCTTCCCTTTGATCATCCCGTCTACCGCGCGTACACCGATTTCCCGACAGAGCAGGAAGTACGGAAGGTGTTGCGTCCCCGGCTGGCTGAGTTTACTCATGACTTTGAGAAGCTGCATTGCGCTGAAATCCGCAGAGTAGTCTTCGATCGAAGACGCGTCCCGAGGCGAGTTGAACCCAGCAGGACCGAGGCCAGCATGAAGTGCGTCCGGGCCACTGGATCGTGGCCGAGGACCTGGGGTAGATGGGGTGGTAGGGTCACGTGCAGACGTTAGCTGAGAAGAGTGGACGATATGCAGGTTGAGGGTAGCATGGGCTTGAAGAAAAGGCGTGCTCTGTTTGACTGATCCATAAATGTTAGCAATGCTGGAGCGTGTCGTAGTATGAATTTACGCACTGTCGAAATTTCCGCCGGCATTAACTGGGAACGATCAGTGTGAGGAAGTCGACGAACACGGACGAAGTAGCTCACTGTATTCATTGATGTAATCTTGCCAATGCGCTAGCTTACCACCGAAGGCCTCATATAATACGTCGAAAGATAATGTAGGGCGTAATGCGTCTGGGACGCGGGGCAATAGACGTTCCGAGAAATACGTCCGTGTTTCGCTTCTCGAGCAGTCATCGATCGTGACAAGTTTGCAGTGTTGCACGATATTGAGTTGGCGCAGCCAGTTTTGGTAGAATGGATCACTAGTCGCATGAACAATATGACACAGCCGGTCTTGTTTCGTTAGAACAAGCATCGAGTCTAGCAGGCACTTGATGGTCTCTGTCGACTGAACCAAGGATGGCCTATTCACAAACAATGTTAATGGGTAGAAGATGCCACGTATAGGCGAAGCGTACAGTTTGTGTGCTTCATCGAAGAATAATACAGGTATCTTCTTGGAAGGCTTTTCAGGTTCTTTGATCATAGAAGACGACATCCCGCGAGCACTGTCGCTTCCTCTCTTAGCGCGCTTGAACAACCACCGGTTCCTGAGGAGAGGAGGCGAATTGTTCACATGAGTTCGCTCAGATGATATATCTGATTCCTTCCGGCCTTGGTGGCCGAGTTCATGGACGTCTTCCGGAGGCTCAAACTCAGCGTATCTCACAAGAGAATACTGTAATGTTTAACTTGTCGGTACTGCGATAGGCAAAGAGGTAACAGTCTTACCTGGAATAGTTCCATGAGCCGGGCGATGTCACTTGTCCGCACTTGTGACCCCACGCTACCCACGGGTGCTTCGGACAGCCTTCGCTCCACACGAAGGCGGTCATGCTATCAGGAAGGAACTCGATCAGTACCCTTGCATCACCCACTTCTGTTTTCATTAAACCAGAACGCGTACCTTGAACGCGGAGGCTTCTCCTCGAAACTCCTCGAAGCCAGGCATATTCCTCGAAATGTCGTCAAAGTATCGTTCCATCTGTTGGCTAAGGCTCATATAGAGACTGCTAACGTCCGCGAAACCCGGAATTCGGAGATCGAAGTGGAGAACATGGAACCTGTCACGCGAAAGCACTTCACGGAGAAGAGCAGTCTGTATGCGCAGCAATGACACGTGATGAGGATCCCGGAGCAAAAAACGAAGATGTCAGGAAGAAAATATACCTTGCCGACGGCACTTGCGCCAAAAAACACCGTAAACGACGAGTCGCCTTCTAGAGCTCGCTCGATAACCCGCAATTCAGCTTCCCGGGGGAAAAAGTCGGGCAGACGTGTAGCCGCGTGCTTGATGCGCAGTCGCGGGGGCTCACGTTCCTCGGTAATCTCTTTACGTGCTTCCTCGAGCAGGCGTTTGGATTCCGTCAGCGAACGCGCAGTCTCGGAAGGCTGGATGGGTCATGGACGGTCCAATCAGTCTTCATAAAAGTACAACGCAACATAAGCATACATTCAAGAGGACACCGAATACTTCGCTCATGCCAAAAAAATTTCGACGGTTGAGATCCACACTGAGCGCTGCTGAGCTCCTGCGGTGAGGGAGATTTGATGAAAAGATCCACTGAATCGTGTCAGCGCGTGGCGGCCTTGGATTTGTGCCAGCCGGGGGATTTCGTTGGGTTCTGTTGTTGGCCCTTGCGCGCATGGATGAAAGTGGAGGAGATGGTCGGTGCGATTGGTGCAGAGGCTACGCAATCGAGCTCTGGGGTTGTGTCTAGCGAGGATTTGAAAAGCAGGGGGTGGGTCGGATGTGAGCACTCGTACGAAGCAGTTGAAAAGGACGACACGCGCACCCTTGTGCATGGCAGCGTTCGTATACATTGCACAGCACGAGCACGAGTGTGCGGCGTGAAGGTACGGAGGAGAATGATGCATGCCGTGGAAGCGAGGCAGGTGGGCCAAACAAAGGCATCGTCAATGCGCCAACCAGCCTGCATTACGAGAATCGGATTACTGTTCACAACAAACGCCGTCGAGCTTGTCCCTCCATATTGGAATTGGAGCCCATTGACCTGCACCACATTCACGGAACTGGTGGACAGGAACCTGAGCTGAGATGTAAAAACATTAGACATTCGGGCTCTATGCGACAATCGTACAGCCAAGTCGGAAATGTGTGTATCTATTCGTCACTCCGGGATGCGTCCGAGCCATCAGACTCGACGATTCCACGACCCCGTCTCTGACATCGACTGTGCAAACGTTGGCCTGAAGGAACCACATCATCTTCGCGTTCCTCCGCTTCCTCGTCCGACGAGACAACAACGGCATGTCTACGCCCGGCCCAACCGGGCTCGGCGACGTCAAGCCCTTCGTGCTCGTCTTCTTCATGGTCGTCGGAAACCAAATCGACAGTACGGGCACGAAGATTGGGGCGGTAATCTTCATCCTCGTCGTCATCGCCGATTTCATAGATACGAGGCCCGTCCACCAGGTCAACAATACCACCTCCCTCGTCGTCGTCAATGAAGCTGCTTTCATAGCCCTCGTCTCCACTCTCTTCGTCTTCATCGGGAACGCGATGATCGTCTACTCGACCATCCACGTCGTCTTCGTCTTCCCCCTCGTCTTCTTCATGGACGTGGATAGCACCGAGGAATCCCCAAGGTCCTCTGAACATATGGAATTGACGTCGCCAAGGGGGAAAGGGACGCCAATCGTCGATGTCGCCACCGTCGTCTGCCTCCCCGTCCTCCAAACCCATCCAACCAGGATCATCCGCCACGTCGACCTCCTCAGCACCCATTTGGTCCTCAAGCCATCCCATCGCGTCTCCCTCGTCGTCGTCATCGTCGTCACCTTCAGGTCTGTGACCCGGGTAGACCCGTCCACAGCTGCTGCATACACCACCCCATATCTCGTGCATACAGTCAAGGCAGCGATAGATCCCGCCGTCTTCCATATCAAGCATCCCAACGTCTTCGCCACGTGGGGCGATATCAGCAATATGAATGTCGTCGTCATCGATGTCGGCACCAGGGAAAAACCAGGGGAATCCACGATGACTGGCAGTGCCTGGCTTCGGAAAGATGTCCTTCCAAGGATCGGCGTTCGCGTCTAGACTCTCAGGGGCCTCGACGGGAACGGGTAACTGGTTCGGCAAGAGTCCACTCTTGCCCATTGCTTGTGCAATACCCTTTACACCCCATACTTCGACAGGGCGCTCGCGTACAACGGCACGACAGTGCGGACACGTTTTCCTGCGCATGATGGCTGGAGGCGCCGGTTGATTGCCGGGTGAGGGGGCTGTAAACCAATTGACAAGGCAACTATGACAGGCAAGGTGGCCACAGGGGGCGAGTGCATAGGGTTTATACATCAGATCTAAACAGACCTGACAGGTGACAGCTTGCTGGACTTGGTTCAGGAGTGCTTGATGGGATGCGATCAACTGAAAAGCAATTGGGAGACTGGTCATGGAATACGAAAATAGACGATTACTGACACTGTCTTTGGATCTGAGCTCCGCCTCGAGTTGAGCTACTTTATCCCCCAGTGAGCTAGCGGAAGGCTCGGGTACAGGTGTATCCGCCGGCTTCTTGTCTCTCTGTTTGGAGGATAGGCATTACGGGGAGTTAATGACTTCGGGGTGCGTACCGGAGTGGATGGCATCGCTTCGCTTCGATGTTCGGTAATATCGTCCAGAGTATGGGAAGAACTTTCCCGACTTTTACCAAGCAGCTTCGATGATGGCGCTTGGGAGGAAATTTCTGCGATAGGGACGCTGCTGGCTGGTAGATCGGCCTCAGGAACCGAAGTGAATCTGATGATTTCGTTTCGCGCGGACAATGGAGCGCGCGTCTGTGTAGCCTCGTTCTTGGCAGCCCCTGCGCTGACTACGGGTGCCTTCTTTTTCCTCTTCCTCCGGCGTTTCGTATCACGACCAGAATCGCGTCTGGCGCTGGGCTCGGGTGATGCGTCTCTGCGTGGTTTCTTCGAGTCTTGAGGAGCAGATTCGGCGTCTGACATGATACGTTTTGAATGTTTGGACACGTTGCTGGGCCCTGGCGTTTCTGGACGCGTCGAGGAGGGCATTGGGTACCCCCCGTTGTGACGGATGCAGACGGTGGTGGACAAGGAGACGACCAGCTGGCCCCATGCTGAATGGGAGCCTCAAACTTCCCACGCCACGCCGCACAGCAGCTGCGCAGAGCCAGAAAATGTGGGGAAACATGAGAACAAGCAGGAATCGTATGGTCATTATTACAGCTTTTAGATCCGGGTTCAAGGATCCATCGGGTGGATACACAACCGTCGCGTTGCCATCGAATTCTCCATAAAAGTAAACAACAATACTGAGGGCGTGGTTTTCCTGCTGACTGATGCACGTTGAGTAGTTTACGACGTGGTATACGGCATCGAAACCAAAGGGGGATAGCGCCAAGCTAACGGAGCGATCTGAATCGGCTGGTAGCGTGTGAACGCTTGGATGTTGTCACGCACGACCAAAACAGCTAGACCCGCCAATGCTCGCTATCGTTACGCCAGTGGAGTTCCTTCTCGCCGATTAACTTATTCGTACGCATTTCATGCGGCGCGATCCTACCTTCTTTTGAACTACAAATCATGGCCTCCTACAGGCACAGCCAGGCCTCGCCCTGCCCCTCCATTCCAATGTCCCCTTCCACCAGCGAGCCTCCCTCCCCACCCCCCTACGCCGGTTCCCTCTCCCCACCCTCCCCCCGGCCCAGCTTGTCTATCAAACTAGACCAGTTGTCGACCTCTGAGCACGAGAATGGTTACCGACCCTATGGTTCTCTTGACTCAGACAGTGACTCTTCCAGCAAAGATTCACTCGTCACTCCTGCGTCAGATCGGCACTCGCTCTACGGCGACGACCCCATACTGAATCCAGAGCTCCACCCCCACACCAGCAAGGAAAAGAAGAGTACCCGTCGAGTGTACTTTGATTATGGCATCACCGCTTCTTCACTCTCGGACTCTTCGTCCCCGTTATCCTTGAAACTTGAGGACAGTCAAGACCTATGGACCAACTCGCACTCGACGTCTCTCCGGTCCTGGACTCGTTTCTTCATCCCGACCTCTTACACATTCCGTTGGGAATTGCCTTCACCGTCCTACGCCCGCTCCGCAGCTCCCCATAGAGCCGATGCTAACGACATAGACTTTCGCGCAGAATCACCCTCGTTCTACCATTCACAACCTTTCTGGCTCGCCCTCTACTTCTGCTTCAACCTGGGGCTTACCTTGTATAACAAGGCAGTACTCATCCACTTCCCGTATGCATACGCCGTTACTGCATTGCACGCCCTCTGTGGCTCTATCGGTGGCTTCGCCCTGTTACGTCTCGGAATGTATGTGCCCGCCAAATTGACGGGCGCGGACAACATGGCACTGTTCGCATTCAGCCTATTGTACACCATTAACATCGCAGTCAGCAACCTCTCCCTCGAACTGGTCACCATCCCTGTGAGTCTTGTCGATCGTTGCCTCGTGTCCTTCTGACCCCAAAACTGTATTCTGTAGTTCCACCAGGTTGTCCGAGCAGCCACCCCGCTATTCACTATCCTCCTTTCAATGTTCCTATTTGGTGCCCGGAGTAGTAGGCAAAAGATGGCTTCACTGGTTCCCGTCATCGCTGGCGTGGGCTTCGCGTATGTCATCACTTTGATTGGAAATCCAAGCTAAAACATTCTTTTCTATAATAGGACTTATGGCGACTATTATTTTACGACTTATGGATTTGTTCTGACCTTGCTAGGCACCCTCCTGGCTGCCATAAAAACAATTTATACGAGTATTCTTCAGTCATCGCCATCTTCTCAAGCTCCATCAAGATTCCGGTACCTGGTTCCACCCCGCCTTCAGTTACACCCCCTTGATCTGTTGACACGCATGGCCCCCTTGGCATTCATTCAGTGTGTGATACTATCATACATGACAGGGGAACTGGACCAAGTACGGCACTGGAGCGTCCAAGAGTTGACACCCTGGATGGCTGTTGCATTGGGTTTCAATGGGGTAATCGCGTTTGGTCTCAACATCGTTAGCTTCACCGCAAACAAGAAAGCCGGTCCACTGAGCATGACCGTCGCAGGTACGTTCTCTCGTTCCCCGAGTTTCTCGAGCCCTTGAGCGGGGTTGGAGATGTCGACGGGATGATAAATCGGGTGATATCATGCTGACGTCGCGAACAGCAAACGTAAAGCAGGTCTTATCCATCATTCTTGCGGTCGTTATCTTTGATTTGTCGATATCGGCGATGAACGCATCGGGCATCTTGCTTACACTAGCGGGCGGTGCTTGGTACGCTAGTGTGGAATATCGGGAGAAGAAGGCGCGAGCACGGTAACCGGAGCACATCCTTATCAAGCCTCAGGCCTCAGGGTTATCCTGTGAGTTATACTTTTCCCCATCTGTTCAACGCAATCCCCGCGGGCGTCTGGGCATGCTCTTTTACCCTACATTGACACATCTGATCCGCACTTTACCCCCTTCAAATGTGCTCTACATGCGTTCCTGTGGATTTTTCTTTCCTTGCGACAGTAAAATATACTCACGTACGACAGTCTACGTTTCCATCTCCCTTCTCAATTTGTGTAAATTCTGGAGGTTTAATGCGCTGCGCATATATGCGTATGGTAATGCAACTGGTTTGCGGGGGATGATAGATATTAACCCGCATTGTGTATCCCTGTTACCAATACCACGGTCAGGGTCAACGTTGTCAAGTTCCAAAAGCTGGGTTTTGTTGTTGGGGGGGAGCTGTGCTAATTAAACCGGCTTTCTTGAAGTTGGTTCCCTGACCGCAGTAATCCAAAGCAAAATACACATGTGATGGATTGTTTGATGTGTCCGCCGCGAAGCCCGAGTCTTTTGATTGTTGAATGTGTGGCAAGGGCACAGCTCTGGAGAGCTCAGACCTCGGATCCGATGCCACTTAGTTTTCGACAGTGCCGCGATGATCGGCCATCATCGCCAGATATCGGTCTCCCCCGTTCTCCGAAGCACCTGTGCTGCATGTCAGTCAATACCTGTCAAGGACCACTCAGGGCCATATCAGAACAGTGGGGGTACAAGGTGATTCAACGGAAGCTGGCGTGAAGTGTAGTGGGTATGGGTCGAACCCGCGGATATCGATCGATATTCGGTAGTATTAGGATAAACGATGATTGACAGGCACGTGACTCGCACGGAGGCAAAACTTCCTAAAAAGGTTTAGTGGCTGTGCAGCCTGTCCGAACGCCAAGTTGAGTCACCCAAAGTCCTACCCATCGTAGGCCCTAGCTCATTGTGGATCTACATAGACCATTGCAGCCATGTCCACAACCGTAAAGGACGTCCTCGTCGTAGGATTTGGTGCGGTAGGCTCTATTTGTACGAATCGACTTCCAATTCCAATCACACCCTTGGCGCTCACTCTTTGGTATCGGGCCAGACTCTCACATCCTCAAACGTAGCGGTCTAGCACGTGTGACCGTTGTTGCCAGGAGTAACTATGATGTCGTTCGGGGTAAGTCGAGCTCCGAGTCGATGGCCAGTTTGATGGAATAGGACGGTGACATGCAGAACACGGAATGGATATCCAAAGTAAGAAATACGGCAACATCCAGGCTTGGCGACCAGATCGATGTATGTCATCCCATCCATCCGTGCCGATACTTACATTCAACTCAAATTGCCACACGCTCGGCAGTGGTCAAGTCAGTCACGGAGGCTGCCGATAGACAATACTCTTATGTCGTGCTCACCACAAAGGCGATACCAGAAATCACCAAGACACCTGCTGTGCTGGATGCGCTCTTGTCGTCGCCCTACACCGATAAACATACCCAGCCGACTTACGTGCTATTGCAGAATGGCCTCGGCGTCGAGCGGGACTTGTACGATTCCATAAAGACTCTTGCCCAGGGAGATCCCAAGATTATAAGCACAGTCGTATGGATCGGAACAAACCTTGCGGGCAAGAACCAAGTGTCCCATAGCCACTTTGTAAGTATCCATTCCTGAGATCTGAATCGCACTTTTTCAAGTCCCGCTCAATTCGCGCACTCGGTCTCGCTCTAACAGGATAAAGTGACACTCGGGATGTATAGGCACGCGGATTATCTGACAACTTCTAACACGGGAGAGGAATCTGCAATTTTGCGCGATTTTGGCGACTTGTTAGAAGCGGGGGGTACCGAATTGACTATCGTACCCGAAATTCAACGGCACAAGTTCGCTAAGACATTTTGGAATGTCGCCTTCTCGTCTTTCTCGACACTTACAAATTCGCCTCTACCCGCAATGTTCCGGCCACCGCCACCGCCACCAGACATTGCAGATGTTGAAGGAGGGCAGGTGCATACCTATGCACCGTATGTGGCACCGGTCACGGAGCGGTTCGTGCGGGAAGAAACGCTACCGGTACTGCAATCGGTCTTGGAGGAGATGGTTGCGTTAGGTCAGTTTAGGGATGACCGCATCCTCGTTTGTTTCCATTCTGATATCCTCCGACAAGGTCGTGCGATGGGCTGGCCAGACGAGGAGGGCGGTCTCCCGTCCCGCTTGGCTTCGGAGACAATCTCGAATACGGCTGCTCTACACACCAGTCCCCTCTCAACCCACCTTCCGAGCATGCTCCTTGACTATAGAAATGCGAGTCCCATCGAGGTCGAGGTCATTTTCGGCGAAGTCGTAAGGATGGCGCGTGAGAGGAACGTTCCAGTGCCGGTAAGCTTCAACTGGCGTATGATCTGGAGTAGCAGATGATTGACGCCATGCTAGCGCATCGAGACATTGTATGCGTTGTTGACCGTGGTACAGAACCAGATCCTTGGAGGATTCAAGACGCCAATGAACTCATAACAGTGACATGATCATTAGACAGTCGTTTGCTCTGTTAGGGATAGTCTAACCAAAGTATGAAGCCGTTGTAACCTCCAAGTCACGTGAGATAAATCTAGAATTCAATGTTCAGCTTGAAGTGGGGCCCCTTTGACAAATTTAGCATGTCTCGTGTATCGATGAGGTAGATCCAGATGTCGATAACCTCGAGTATTTCGAGTTCAAGATTCCCTTCTCATCTGCATCGAAAGTGCAAGTCCATCATCGCTATATCGTACTGTCTCTGCCATCCAAGGAGTTAGCTTGACACTGCACGCCCGTCCAACGCTAGTCTCCCAAACCAGACCTAAAACTTCGAGATCAGAAGAAAGTCGTTCTTAGTCCAACACCATGGCCGACGATACTTGCGATCCCCCCCCAGCATCCTATTCTACCCCGATTCAATGGTTACAAGGTCCAGTGCAGAGCGGGTGATGGGGAGATGCCATCCATGCATTCATCAGCCTCGGGCACATGTTGAGTTGTGCCTACTAATACGTATATGTTCACTCCTGACCATTGGGTAAATCCGCTGTAGCACGTAGCGGTGCTTCATGGTTATATCCACGATCCTTCCCGCCTCCGGTTTGTTGACGCACGGTGCCATCAGGTGTGGTCCTCTCAAACTTCAAAACATCAACGCCAGCTGTATCACCTATGTTACGTGGGTTGCGTTCACGGTCTATGTCAAGTCGGCATCTGATCTTTAGCGGTGGAGCCTAATCAATCAGATAAGATAAGATAGCGCGGCGGGCGGTACTATTGAGGATCCCATGTTACATGTGGCAATTGCTGTCCAAGTTGAGCCACACGGCAATACACAGCATCAACGTGACTGGGAAAACGCGGACGTAGCAAGGGTTCTCTTGCATCCACATCCTTACTTTCTCTAACACACAAATGAGCAACAGAGGCCGTGGTTTCGACCGAGGGAGAGGTGGTGGACGCGGTGGCGGAGGAGGTGGGCGAGGATTTTCCGACAATCGTGGTCGTGGAGGTCCTCCTCCATCTTTTCGAGGTGGTGATCGTGGCGGTAGAGGATTTCATGACCGTGGTGGGCCTAGGGGCCGCGCTCGAGGAGGGTATGTGTTTCGCTCGTCTCTCGAGCGTACCGGTAAACCAGCTCTTCTAGCGTCTTCATGCGTGGACAACCTGCAAATATCGATCGACGCATTGCGGATGACTCGGACAAGGCACTCGTCGCCACATTTGCAGCATCACGTTCAAACGCTGATCCTGACAGCATGCCCTTACGTCCAGACTTTGGGACGGAGGGAAAAGAAATCAAGCTTCGTACGAACTTCTTTCCTGTGCGGGTGCCCAAAGGCCCCTTGTACGAGTACGATGTAGCCATCACTCCTGCGGCGGGAACTTCCGCCCGTCGCGTGAAAAGGCGTATTTACCAGCTTGCTGAACAAACAACAGCATGGAAACAAGCTGGTATGACAGGCAGGGTGGCGCATGACAGTAGCGCCAAACTCATCGCTGCCTTCATGTTACCCCAACCCCTTACAATCAAAGTTTTATACTACGACGAAGAAGAAAGTGGTCCCACCCAGAAAGGGGGCAAGGACAAGGAGTATACACTGACAATCAACTTCATCCAAGAAATTGACACATCGAACCTCGTGAGGTATTTGTTATATCGCTTGCGATTTTGAATGGTAGCTTGACATGCTCTAGCTACCTAGCAGGTCAAGCGCAGTTTCGGAATTACGACGTATTACCCGTCATTGCTGCCTTGAACATCATCCTTGCGTCTGCCCCAGGGAGGACAGGTATCATGGTCGGCAGAAATCGGTATTTCTTCCGTGCTGCGGCCGTACCAGTCGGGTTGGGTGGTGGCCTTGAGGCGTGGAAAGGCTTTTACTCATCCATCCGGCCAGCCCATAAGCAGCTGATGGTCAACGTGAACGTTTGCACGACAGCCTTTTACATCCCTGGTAATCTGGCGCGTGCGATGATGGACTTCGAGAGATCCTCATTTGGTGCACGAATGGAAGTCTTCTGCAAGAGCGTGCGGATCAAGACTACCCATCTTGGATATCGGAAGACCGTTAAGAAAGTTGCACGGCACAATGCAAAGACATATTCATTTGAGACTCCTGAATATGGCCGTGTTACCGTGGAAGAATATTTCAAGCGCAGTAGGTTACCTGCACCGTCTTTCGCTCGTATTCTCTGAACTTTCTTCCCCAAGAATACAACATTCGGCTACAATACCCTGAATTGCGGCTCGTCGACGTCGGTGGGCAGAAGACAAACTACTTGCCTGCAGAAGTTTGCGAAATACTTCCAGATCAACCTTTCCGTGGCAAACTTACGGATGACCATACCGCCAATATGATCACTGTAGCGTGTCAACCACCTAACGTGAATGGGGAGGCCATTGTCAACCAAGGTCTTAACCACCTCGGACTGAAGGTGGCCGGGCCGGAACTCCAGTCTTTCGGCGTCAGCGTTGGTCCGGACATGGCCGTGGTCCCTGGGCGCATCTTGCCCAAACCTGGGATCAAGTACCTGACTAGCCCGGCTTCTATCGACGACAAAGCCTCTTGGAATCTCAGAGGGGTCAAGTTCGCAGTCGGTGCACGCCTGGAGAAGTGGGCAGTTCTTGTGATCAAGGACGGCGTTCGAGATGAATTTGGCGGTTCTGCGGACCCAGATCTTCACCAAGTCGTGTCTGGCTTCAGCAAGATGTGTAACACGAGCGGAATGCAGGTCACTGCCAACCCGACTTACGCTACAGCCCAACTTCCATCCAAGGACCGTTCCGATCCCCTGAGGCGGCCGGCTATTGAGACCATCAGAAACACGCTCTTGACTGTCAAGCCAAAGCCTACGCTGCTCTTTGTCATGCTGGCCAATACCGACAAGGCTATATACGAGGGCTTGAAGCATCTTTGCGACGTCTACCTGGACGTGGCCACCGTTTGTGTTCAATCTTCTAAGATTCGCAAGAGCAGCCCACAGTACTTTGCAAATGTGGCGCTCAAATTCAACATGAAAATGGGCGGTGTCAATCACAAACTGGATCAGAATAGCTCGAAATGGTTGAATAGCACGCCTACCATGATCGTCGGCATGGATGTCACCCATCCAAGCCCAGGTAGTGCTCCTGGGACTCGTAAGAATATCCTTTTCTTCGCTGCGTACCCTCTTTGACACGTGTTTGCACCCTAGCGTCCATCGCAGCCGTTGTTGCGAGTATTGACAACAACTTTGCACAATATCCAGCCAGCTTGGAAATTCAGGAGTCCAAAAAAGAGGTACTGTGCCTTGAATGATGCCATCGCTCTACTAACTTGAATTTCTTTTGGAAGATGATCACAAACCTCGCAGATATGATGGTCAGTCGCCTGAAGCTCTTCCAGAAGAAAAACGGGAAGCTTCCTGAACGCGTTCTAGTGTATCGCGATGGTGTTTCAGAGGTATGTCTTGTGTCCCCGTTCGTTTCGACGTTCTCATCATTTGCAGGGCCAATTCAACATCGTCAGATTAGAGGAACGACCTCTGATCCTCAAAGCATTCCAGGCCTTCGGCACCCCAAAGGGAAAATACAGGCCCAAACTCACGATCATCATATGTGGCAAACGCCACCATACGCGCTTTTACCCCACTGAGGAAGACAGCGCCGCAGGAGACGGAAATCCCCGTCCAGGCACTGTAGTTGATCGTGGCGTCACCGCCGTATATGATTTCGATTTCTTCTTACAAGGTTGGTGGCTGATCCATGACCGTGTCAGTTTTGCCACTGACACCGGAGACAGCGCACGGCGGGTTGCAAGGCACTACTCGCCCCACTCATTACTACGTTGTCCACGATGAAATCGGCTTCAGGGCGAACGAAATCCAGGGACTTACCAATTCCCTTAGCTATATGTTTGCCCGCGCGACAAAGGCTGTGAGCTTGGTGTCCCCTGCCTATTACGCGGACGTCGCCTGCGAACGCGGAAGATGCTATCTGCGAAAGCTGTTCCATGGATACGTCGGTGACGGAACGACAGCGAGCGGTACTGGAAGTGGAAGTGCTGCGGAACAAGACGTGATAAGAGAAGCGGGGAAGTTATGGGGCGGTGGCGTCTCCAAGCCAGGTCTCAAGGACACCATGTTTTACCTTTGAGTTGCGTTGCCATGACTCCACCTCCGAGAGGCAGGGGAATTTCCTTGATCAATCATCCTGTCCAATGTACTTACTCACAATCTGTCACTGACGTGTTTGGTTTCTTTGCGGTATTGTACAATATCTATCCTCCGCCAAAATTGGCCCCAATGTCTTATATCTAGTCTAGTCATCGTGCAGTGTACGTTGGTGTGTATCTTTGTTTTGTTTTGTTTGGTAGTCCTATAAGCAAGTTGAATATGTCGTTTCTGTATAGACCGTAATAGGGATCGTGGTCACATCTGCCCGGCATCGCGTACATTAGTGCAAAGTAGGAATCGTCGGTATTTCTATAGCATTGGCCCGGGCATTCTGTTGTTGATCCCGAATCAGTTTCCGCGCGTTTAGCCTGTCATGACAGAGTCCCGTTCAGTCAGATTCATCAAAGTCGAGCAACGTGCGTTCACTTACACACTGAGCATGGAGTTCACGTATGCTATGAGATCTGAGTATGTCAATCTGTGCAGGAACACGGACATGCTTACATTTGCTCAATATCACGCCTGGGGCGGCCGTCAGGAATTGGGGGAGGGTCTCGTCCTCTATATAATACTAGAGACAAATCAGTAATGCATACATGCCCAATCGGTAGACTCACCAGGATTGCCAACGCTAGCGAATTGATGCTGCACAGATCAAACACGAGAGTGTCATTTGGGGAAATTGCAATAGAGGGCAGCCTTACAACGTAAACAAGCCCATCTGCACGAATATGACAAGCATCGTCTTGATGAAACTCTCCCTCCTGTAGCAAAATAAATGGAAATTTCCACAACTGCACGAAAATGGGGTCGTACCGAATGCTTGCTGGCCGCAAGTAATATATCACAGAAAGCGTAATCATGGCATCGCAAGCCGCGCTCGCGACCGCAGACAATGGCGAATACTGACAAGGCTGATGAATCTACGACGTCGAGATTCGAAGTTGGATATGTCGTTACGCACTTGCGAGGAATAAAAGACGGCATTGGTCGGTGACTGGATACTATTCAATGAATTATGAGCCAAGCATGAAAGGTGTCAAAATTTTTGAGTACGGACACTTCAATGACGAAGACTGCGTTGACTATGATGAAGGGTGAATGGCAGAGAAAGGAAAGGTCACGCACTCAGCCCGAATACTATGAGAACATCAATAAGGTGCCACTCTGGGCAGCTAACAGTTGATTGACATACGTAGCTGAAGAGTCGCAGAAGCAAGCTATATGAAATTCAGCTTCAATCGTTTCCTACATGAAGATATCATACCACTACCGATGTAATCATCATGCTCCAACCACTGACTTCGGGGCGAAACGAGCGTCATGGGAAACCCGAAGAACTCAGCGACGATGAACTTACTGATCCAGACTCTGTGAGCATAAAAGCTAGAAAGAATAATGTGAGATATATGGGAGATATTTCGGGTAATAGTTGTCATACACTTGGACTAGGAATGTGATACAATACTTGAGGTAATGAGCCACCGTTTCACGTTTGCTCGATTGAATCACTCACAACGAGGAAGACGGCCAGCTTCGGGTCATCATCAGCATACGAAGATGTTGAGCTGGACCGACTTACAATCATTGCTCTAGGAAGGCACCAAAGGTTATAGCGAATGCGCTGGTGAAAATCATTCCAATTTACCTTGGAACGTAATAATCACATCCCGGAGAGGTGTTCGCATGACAGCTGATCAACAAATGGTAGAAAGCAGTTAGCATAGCGAAGAAGTGCAGTGTGTCGAGTACGCTAATATTGGAAATAAGTCGGGTGACCATGCAGCGGGGCCAATGCGGGATCTGCGACTCACGCGATAGTGTACACCTGGAAAGTGTCGAATTGTCATGTCCTCAGATCCATATAAATGTTCCGCCTACCTGGAGTTTTATGATGACCTTGTCATACCGAAACACTCGCAAGTAAAATGTGAACTGGCAAACTTCGACACCGTACAGACTAGCATAGAACGATTGGGTTCAGCCAGTCAATAAGTCCGAGACTGGCTACATCAACATACAACGTTGCGACAACAAGACCTGTTACAAGAATTGTGTCACGCATTAGCCACGACGGCCCTTCCACCTATACTTGGACAACAGCCTAACACGCACCTATATACGCTGGGCCCAACATTATTGTAGCCGGGTAACTTGGGACATTCATAGCTGGGGGGGAAGGTCTGATAGCGATAATAGCAGAGCAAGAAAATACACAGCTTCCTAAAAGGCCTCGAGTTGGCCTCGAGGTATTTTACTTAAATCGATTGGCGGTTCGCGCGAGCCCCCTGAGGCACCATTGCATAGTACTAGTAGACTGTAGTACATTGTAGGCAAGGCTGGAACGGGAACTCCGTTCCGTGTTTGAATAGAACGACGAACAATATACACAAATTGAACGTCATTTTTGTGATGGCGCGCACTCACACGGCATATCACGTTAACGGCTTCAATGGACCTACATACTTACTCGCAGGTGCTTGCGTATGTTTGATCTGATTCAAATTTTACGACTACATATAATATTCGTCTAGGATCACTCTGGCGTGCGACGTGCCGTTTTCCATCATGATATATGTTTCTATGCCTTCCAGAGGGGCTGCTGAGCGGAATACCATGGAGCGAACACCTCTACCCCAGTTGGGACCACTATACCCCCCGTACCTTGACACCGGAAATTAACCACTTACCAAACGGACAGCTGACGAAGGACATACCCCGAATGCTTATTGAAGCAAAAGATTACTTCATAGGTTGGCTGACGAGCGCACCATTCATTTCCATGATCTAGTAGTCTGGTCAATCAAGCTTCGCACTGTTGCGTGATCCAGAGACTTCACCATGTCCGGAGATAACCGCGCGTAGGTTCCTCACGTTTGTATTCAGTGAGTTCCAAAAATCATTGTCTTTGCCGAGCGATGCAGCATCATTCGAGGCTTGCGTAGAACCCTGTCCCAGCGTATCCGCTTCAAAGTGGTCATGCTTTCTGGGCACTGAAACGTAAGGCGGACGGACCTACCATTCAACCCAGGGTTAGTGGAGCTATTCAAACTTTCTTGGACAGCCTGGATAACGTGTCTATTACGGTCAACAAACACTGATATGAGGGTCACAGAAAGACCCCTACGGAGGTATATGCACAAAGGCGAGTGCACTTCGCTGTTCCGACTGTCCCCAGACGGTATCCATCACTTTTGTCTCGCTTTCAATCCATTCAGCGACACTCGGGTCTACCCAGTCTGGCATCTGACTGCCATCCCTGTACTTGCCGCCTGAGACTCGTATGAGCGCTTATCGGGCTCGAGTTGCCCATGCACGCATACCTCGCGAGTCAAAGAACCATAGTATCAATACAGGACTGTGATCTGAGAAACAGGGCTGCTATGGAAGTCCGTGGAAAATGGCCGGTACTGACTTACCTGTCACTTTCTGGTAGACGGGAACCCAGTAATTTCCGGGTCCACCAACACCCCCTACTCCAGGTGGAGAAAACCGTGTATAGCTCAAGGGAGATATTGCCATTTCTCGAGCGATTTCATCGGCACGCGTAATATTGACATCGCTGTCGTGATTCTATAGGTAATGGTTGGCGTAAGAGAAAAGGAATGAAAATACAAAATACTGACCCCAGAAGTAGAAGAAAAGGGGATCTTTGCCGCATTCAATGGGCGCACAATAGAATCAATCAGGGATGTAGAATTCTCGCGGAACGTATCTGTCACCGAATTTCTATGGGTCATTGAAACGGACTCTGAACAAAGAAACGGCAGACTCACCTTCTCCCGTGATGAGGTCTCCATTAATCACACTGGCCAACAATTGTCAGCACCTTGCGTTGAGTAAACAGGGAACCGCGCCAGGGCCATACACATAATCCGGCGTCTCGATATTCAACAGCGTCACCATCAACGCATTCGTGTTGATGTCTTGCTCTGGTCCCCACGAGTCCCAAGGATTCTCTCCGAAATGAACGTCAGAGAAAATGGTCAACTTGAAGGAACCATCTTCGTTGAAGCTGATCCGAGGTTTGTCAGGGTAGGGGTCAAGTTCAAGCGACCTGAGCGTCGAAATCCTCGGTGAGACTTGGTCATGTAAAACGTTCGGTGGGGCATGTCCAGGCAGGTGAGAATGATCCAATTCAGCACCGTCGCTGGGCAGACCTACGCGGTTGATCGCGTACGCGTAGATACAAGGAACGAGGCAGGACGTCAGCGCCACAAGTCGCATGATCTGTCAGTGTTAGTATTGACTGCCCCGAGCATATTATAATCGTCGCTAGTGAAACAATACTGGAACGAGTTCACACGCAGATGAAACCAAGATGACACCAAGCCAGAAATAAATATCGCAGAGGGCCGGGAGAAGCTGGTAAGCCGACACTCACGTCTCAGATACCATGTTACATATCGTCTGACATACTACGCTCAATACAAAAACAGATGGAATCGCTATATATATGCGGCTTGTCCGAGCAGCCAACGTGCTCTGGACTCTGGAGTGCACCAGCGAATCAACGATCACGCCAGTGGCAGTCACATGGAAGGACCAAGGGAGGTCGTACTCCTTTCACGTACTTATACATGCTGCAGCCGCACTGAACGTGTGGTCCATTGGAGCATACCAGGTAGGTTCGAGTTCAGCGTGTTAAACAGTTTAACCTTGCTGACCAGTGAAATGACAACGTACGAGAGCACCATTGGTCCTTCTTGCTGGCATCCAAGATTGCTAGTGACCTGCGGTAAATCAAAGGTTAACGTACCCAGCATATTTCACTCGCGTTCCCGCATGCGTGAACAGTGTTCGTGTGGTAGAGCAACTAACGATTGAACATACAAGCAACACCTGAAGCTTGAAGCTTGAGGTCTTGGGGGCTACTGCATGTGAAAAAGACCAACCAGTGATGAAAATAGGACGGACTAATTCAGCACCACACGAACAAGCATGGAGGAGAAAACCATTCGGTACACTCGCGGATCGTATGGTACATCAGGATTCGGGTGCATAATACAGCAGGTTTGACACGTAACGGAACCTATCGATTAAGAGGAGGGCTGAAACTTAGGACATTGCACGAAGGCTACACGTACGAGGGGGAAAGCGAGCGGCAAAGGATAAGGAAAGTGAAGGTGTCAGTCATTTGGTGGGGTTTCCTCTTCTACCTTGATCTTCTTAGAGCTCGGATCGTCTTGGTCAACGAGGACAGCAGACCCGTCGGAATCTTCGGTTGCTTCTCGTCTCTTTGCATGAAAGAAGTGTTGCTTCGTTTCGTGTGCCCAGTCCGTGACGCCAGAAGGGCCTTCGTAGGTGACGAGCACTCCGAGACGCGTGGTCCAGTAGACGAAGACGACGATCAACGTTATGAAACTCGCCGCGATGAAAAGCGACCATAGCACGAAAACCAAACAAGCCACTGTATGTCCGGTACATAGTCAGACGAAGCCAATTCGATTAGGGTGAATGACTGCGTACCGAGAACGGCCTCAATGGTAATGAATGCAATTGCCGCGGAGATGAGCGCGAGGAATGCGACGGAAGAAAAGGCGAATACGGTGAGACCGCTGCGTAAGGGTGAGTGAGTGAATTGCATGTTCAATGAATGCGTCAACGCACACGAATGATAGCAAAGGGAGCAAAGAAAGACCGGCGAAGACGGAAAGGAAGGTCTGTGAAAGCATTCATACACCTTTAGTTACGCACAAGGAGAAGAGATACCATTGTAATAGGTTTTTCCCTGAATTTAATAGAAGCATAACTTAAGAGGGGTTGGGCGTATTCCTGCTCAATCCTGGCGACGAAGGGTAATGACTGTCATGAAGGCAGATGCGAGCGAATAGGATACTTGCAGGTCGGCATACTGTCTGACGACGGCAGCGCTTCTCTGAAAGTAGCTTAAAAGGCTTTCTTCTACAGTACCGGCTACCGTTTGGTTCGTGTTCGCGTTCATATCGTTGATCGTGGTCAAAGTGGCAGTATGAAGACGACCAGGAAGGAGTGAAACATTGATTGAAGCCACTTTTGCTCGGCCAATATTTAAATATATATCACGTGCCAGTGCGCATATCGGCCTTTATCAAATTATCACATCCACATCCACCGCTCACTGCGCCATCAAAATGAGCACTCGCAAGCTCAACGTCGACGAGCTCAAGCTCCATCAGGCAGCCCTTTCAAAAAATGACAAGGTCCGGCCTCAATATCCTTCGTCCACCTGACAGTTGCTCACGACAAAGATAGGCATTATCCATCAAGGATGCCGAGAAACTCGTAGCAGATGGAAGTGCCCGCACTGCTGCGATCAACTTTTTGCTCGGGGCGGTCCGTCGTTCTCTGCCGCATGTGTTCCTGGAGGGATGACAAGTTTGCAGGGCATGTTCAAAGTCATGACGAGTTCCGGTGGAGTCGCTGCTTTCCGTGCCGTGATGAAGAAGGAGATGGATGTGTGCGTTCTCAAAGCCTCTCTTGTTTGACTGTCTTGACATGGATGTATTTCTTTCGGCAGGAAAAAAGATATGAGCGGCGAAGAGACTATGGTGCTCAGCCATATCCAAGCTTCGGGAAACGAAGGTATGCTCCCTCTCGATCACACATAGACGGAAGCTCACATACCTGGCAGGCATTTGGACCAAGCACCTCAAAGCTAAAACTGAACTGCATCAAACCGTGATCGACCGCTGCTTAAAATCTCTCGTCCAAAAGCAGCTCGTAAAATCAATCAAAGCAGTACGCGTATGTCCTATTTTGTTCTCCGTCTGGTCAATTTGATTTATGGTCGTCTCCCACTAAGCATCCAACTCGGAAGATATACATGCTTGCGCACCTCGAACCGTCTGTGGAGCTGACGGGCGGTCCTTGGTACACGGACAATGAACTCGATATCGAATTTATCAAGCTTCTGTCGACTGCTTGTCTACACTATATACGCGATCGTGTGCGTACACTGCGTTTCCCTTATAACATTCCAGACCCCTCACGATAGACACCTAGTCGTTTCCGAAACAATCAGGGAAGCGCTCTTCCCGCAGCCAGCAACGTCTTTATGCGATAGGTGCCGCACCCTCTTATCCGTCTGCACACCAAATACAACACTTTTTGAGCAAAAGCAAGATAACGGAAACAGAACTAGGTGTCGAACATGTAGAGATGCTTCTTCGTGTTCTCGAGCTCGATGGGGAGATTGAAAAGGTATTAATTAGTACCATCGCGTTCTCGTGGTGTTGTTCATGGTGGTGCAGATACCCGCCTTCGCGGCCGCTGCATGGGATTCTAAAGCACAATCTGACGCTGACCCTAGTTCGAGCTCCGGAGAGAGTGACGGGGAACGCTTGGGCTCCAAGAAACGCGAGCGGGGTTCTTCAAAGAATATGAGCAAGGAATCCAGCAAGCGGAAGCGACGAGTGGAGGACACCGAGGACAGTGATTCTGACGAAGAACGTTCGAATAGCAAGAAGAAAAAACGCCCGCGGAAAGGCGATGATAGCGACGAGAATACGGATGGGCGAAAGTTGAAGAAGAAACGCAAGCACAAATCAACGAAGGATGATGAGTCGGATTCGGATGCAGATTCAGAAGAATCGGAGGAGGAAAGTCGTAAGAAAAGGAAGCGGAAAGGAAAGAAGAAGAAACGCGACAGTTCACCCTCGGAAAGTTCAGAAGAGGCGAACCCAGAGGACGAGGTTGAAATACCTCGCTCAAAATCGAGGCCATCCTCCAAAAAAGCGTCAACCTCAAAGGCCTCCATAAAACGCCAGAAATCGCCTTCCCCAGCTTTGAACGAGATACCCACCGGAGGTGCCTTCATTTATCGGGCAATCAGGCAAGAGCGGGTGGCCCTAGGGTGGTCTCAAGCACCTTGCGGGAGATGCCCGGTTTTTGACTTCTGTCGGGATAAGGGTCCTACCAACCCCCGGGAGTGCGTGTATTACGAAGAATGGTATACCTTGGATGCAGGTACACAAAAAGCTGCTGCACCTGCTGCAATGAAAGTGGAATTTTGAGGGGTCGTGTACGTTCGCATGTACAAATCAGGATCGGTGTAACAATACCCTGCAGCAAAATCCGACTGTGGACCCCTCTGGTTCCGTCAACCAGGCTAATTCGTCTTTATCTTGATCAGTCCTTTCATCAGGTCGAAACTATTGCCGTCCGGCTGCAGGTCAATGTACTGACCACCGCCTAGCGGCTCAGTACGCAAAAGCCCGTGATCAGGCGTGATACCCACTATCCGAACCGTGGAGTGGGGGTTCGTTGTAGTGAGGGTGACGATTTGACCTCTGTAAACAGACTAGTCAGAGTGATCGCTAAAAGACCAGACATGTGACGCACGAATGCAACCACGAGCTGGTGTATCGGTCCATAAAGGGCCGGAAACCTTCGCTCTCCTCATCAAGAAACAAGTTCCATATACGCTCAAACGCGGTGAGAACTGCTGCAGTTACCCGCTCAACAGTGAGGTTTGAGGACACCTCGGGTCCACGCGTCAAAGCCTCTAGCTGAGCAAGTGAACCAATCGGAGGTTCGTTCAATACGTTTAACCCACATCCTGAATCCCCTCGTGAGCACCAATGAAAGGTTCCAGAGGTTCTCGGTGTACATAAGCGGCACGTACCGATGACAACGTCCACTGTGTTCCCTCCGAAACTTGTGTTCACCAGTATCCCACCCAGTTTCTTTGGTTCTACTCTCTTCCATGTCTCCTCGGCGGGAAATTCTCCATATATGTCGTTCGGCCACTTTAGCTTGACTTTCGTTGCCCATTCTTTCGCGGGATCTAGTGTATGACATGCTCCGACGACTGCGAGCGCAAAAAGATATTGGATGAAGACCAGATTCGATGGCCGGATGGAGCGAGAATCATAATCTGAAGCATCGTACGTTAGGGATAATGATAATGAATGTAAAATGGAAGGGGACTCACGTGAGCCGACGCTTTTAAGCGGGATACTAAGTTTTAGAGAAACTAGCATGCTGCCCGCCGGGGAAAGCCATGCGTTCTTGCCCCTCCCTCGACCTGCCACCTGCTTTGTCGCCAATGAGACTAGCGGTGAAGGGAGCGCACGAAGGAATTTTGGGTTCCTGTAGAACGAAAGTAAGTCGAGACACTGGAGGCGTGCTGATACACTCACCTGTCAAGCATCGTCTGTGTACTGGTAACAACTTCGCCGTAAAGAAGTACATCACCCATGAGCAGTTCGTCGGCCTTTCTGGTGGGACGAAACTCGTCTAGTGCTGCGAAGAATGTGCTGGGTGAGAAGAAGGGTATGTAACGTTTTTCTTGTGCAGTTGTCAACGGTTGAGCAGTGAGGATGACGTCTTTGACTTCCTCCTTGGGGACGCCCGACAGCAAATTGAAAATAGGGTGGTCAGACGGAAGATCTGCGGCAGGGATCTCGCGAGCAAAGTGAAACTGAAAGATGTCTTGTTCGTCTGGAAAAACCGCACTCTCAGTAGTGATCGCTTTGTGGGTACCATCCTTGACGGTAAGTGTCGAGAAAGCGGTCCCGAGATCTTGATCGGAAAATAAGGCGTGCACAATGCGACGACGGACATCCCATTTGTCTGGATGAGCAAGAAGTAACTGAGGAAGAAGACTTAATCCAGCTCGCTGGCCGTTGGGTGACTCTGGGAAGTTGAATCGTAGGCCAAGGGCAGATAGGGTCGGGACAAGCAACTGCTCGGGGAGAGGTGGTGCGCATGACCAAAGCGCAATGGTGCCACTTTCACTCAGTGCCCCTGCTGCTGTCTTGTCACCCGTGTATCGTCCGAGCACCCGTATCTCCTCCCCAAGATCGAGTAAAGCGGATGGTATGCGTGTAACCGGGGTTTCCTTCCCGTCATAATCCACGGTGGTGGGAGTGGAAACCTGCGATGGAAAGGAGAGGTGGAGTGACGCCTTCTTGTCGACTAGCCGAAGAATGCTAGTGTCCTTGATGAGCTCCAGACCAGCACCTACTGATGCGAGGGTCGAAGCAGCACTGTACAGACCGAATAGCCCTTGCGATCTACTCGCATTCACACCAAGAGCCAATATCCTTCCGCCAGTTTCGGTGTATTGACGCACTCCTGCATGGTGATCGGGTGCAGCAAGAAGTACCAGGAGACCACACGCTGTTTGCCAGGGGTTCTCTGGCGCGGCGAGAACCTCTGGGGAAATGACTTGGGTGAGGTAGTGGGGGACGAGGATCGAGGAGAGAAATCGCTGAACTGAGGTTGCGTGTGGATGTGTGCTCGGATACACGAGTACGTTCATGATACTACGCCGAGCAACGTCAGGATTGATCGAAATGTCATCGATAAACCCTTGGCGCGATGGTCATCGCCATATTGGTTCGTTGTAGACATAATTCGCGAGCCGTCGTAGCACAATGGTAGTGCGTTGCCTTCCTAAGGCAAAGGTTGTGGGTTCGAGCCCCATCGGCGGTACTGGATACAGAATACCACGGCTCATTCTTTTTTCTTCCAGATTGTTTTTTTTACTTCACCGTTCCATTTTCGCTAGCATTGATCATCAATCATCCAGCACCGATGAGTGGATACACCCACACAGGGTGTACGAACTTGGCTGCAAATGAGCCCACGGCTATTACAATTTACAATTGACAGCGGAAGTACAGCCGCAGCATTGCATATGTCAAAGACCATCAGGACGTAACCCTGACAGCGACACCCTCGAATTGCGTGGAGCCACATTACACTCCATCAGCGCGAGGCGAGTGCTACGAACAGCACGCTCTGATTATCACCCTCGCCTCTCTTAATAAGTTCCACAGTCACACCTCCATCTTAATTCTTTCCCGCTTCTTCATCTTCCGTCTCCAAGCACAATACTCCACCATGGCAGCTCCCTCTCCGTTGATCAGGCTCAACCTCCCGTCCCCAGAGGAGTATAGGAAAAGAAAAGTTGCTTTGATTAGTGGTGCGTCTTCTTCATCGATGCAGTCCTGTGGGTAGCGACACGGGCTCGATATGGCCGCGATGTCGATCGGCTCGTGATCTGCTCGTTTCGTCCTCTAAATCCCACACCGTACGATTCCTGTCGAGCCTTCATTCATCGCGTTCAACACAGGTGTCACCGGTCAGGACGGTTCTTACCTGTGAGTTGCTTTGCCCAAAACTCGCGATCATGCATCGACCTTGTACCACAGTACCGAACTGCTCCTTGAAAAAGGATACGAGGTGCACGGCATCATCCGTCGTTCCTCCAGCTTCAACACCAATCGTCTTCAGCATCTGTATGCGGATCAGCATGAACGTGAGCGCTTCCTACCTCTCACCCCCGATCCGCCTTATCAACCCTTGACAAGGTCCCAACAAGTTCAGATTGCATTACGGTGATCTTTCCGACAGCACCAATCTCGTCTACATCCTCGCTCAAGTGCTCCCTACCGAGATCTACAACCTTGGCGCTCAGTCTCACGTCAAGGTCTCGTTCGAGATGGCTGAGTATACAGCTGATGTCGATGGCGTTGGCACCCTCCGTCTTCTCGATGCCGTCCGTACCGTCGGACTCGAGAAACACGTGAGGTTCTACCAAGCTTCTACCTCTGAACTGTATGGCAAGGTCGTCGAAACGCCCCAGAGCGAGACAACGCCTTTCTACCCACGCAGCCCCTACGGTGTTGCCAAGCTGTACGCCTACTGGATCACAGTCAACTATCGTGAAGCGTATGGGATGTATGCTTGCAACGGTATCCTGTTCAACCACGAAAGCCCGAGGCGTGGCAGGACGTTCGTCACGCGCAAGATCAGCAGAGCTGTGGCTGATATCCACTTGGGCAAGCAACACTGTCTGTATCTCGGTAACCTCGACGCGCAACGTGACTGGGGTCATGGTGGGTCTTGTCACGGTGCTCAAGTGATTGATTTCTGAGTATATGCGCTCCCACATTTCAGCCAAGGACTATGTTGAGGGAATGTGGCGCGTTCTCCAGCAGTCCGAACCTGATGACTTTGTCCTTGCCACCGGTGAAACTCACCCTGTGCGTGAGTACGTCGAGAAAGCGTTCGCTGTTGTAAACATCTCGATCAAGTATGTGCAACTCTCCATAACAGCGATTGTCGCCGCTCATCGAAACACGTGTTATAGATGGCGTAACAGTGGCGTAGAAGAGGAAGGCTACGACCCCAAGACCGACAGAGTTCTCGTCAAGGTGGACTCTCAGTACTTCCGTCCTGCTGAAGTAGAGTACGTGGCGAGTCGATTTCTCGTTCCGTTTGGTTCGCTGATGCATGCTTCAATTACAGCCTTCTCCTCGGAAATCCCGCAAAAGCTGAGCGCCAGCTTGGTTGGACCCGCAAAGTGACCTTTGACCAACTCGTCCATGAGATGGTCACGGCCGATCTCCAGGCTTCCCGAAGCCTTATTGAGGATCAAAACTAGATGCCCTTCCCAAACCTTGCCAGCCTGAAGTGATTTACATAAAATTGTTGAAAGAATTGTGCATGCTGGGTTGTAAACGTTTTCTCCAGACGACCTTGTAACAAGCCCGTGGACCAAGTACAGTCTAGTTTGCGAGCAAAAGGCAAATGTCTTGTCCGCTGTGACTCCTTTCACTATTTGTATGCTTGTAGATTTCTTGCACTTCCATTCCAAATGTGCGGGTGATGTCTGTCATGAGAACTACTCTATTCGATCGGGTGTTGCCTTCATCCAATCGGTCAGTAGGTGCACAGCTCTGGGTCCAATTTCTCAGAAAATATAATACATCAATCTGTGGCGAATCAATTGCTACTTTGTCCAGTCCTAATATTCGAAACGTTCGCCAGGAACCACTCGACGGTCTCCTTCAAGGCTAAAACAGCATGTCAACAAACATATCCGACCGACAAAATGCAAGTTACAGACCAACGTCAAACGGGGTAAACTTGAAGTCTGGTCCAATCAGCTTCATCAGTTTTGCATTGGAAGCGGGCTTGCGATCCTGCCCATTGTCTTTGGTTTCGTTCTCAAAGATCGCCTCTTTGGGGTACTGGAGATTGTCGACGATCGAATTTGCGAGCTGTTTGATACTGATTTCGTCCTTCTCATCCACTACAGAGGGATTTAGACGGGACCTCGGAAATAATAGTGGAATGTACCAGAGAAGATGACAGGTTCGACACTATCGTATTCGCGAAGTTGCCAGATGAAGAGTTTGGCGAGATCGCGAGAGTAGATGAACTGACGCAAGGGCGATCCATCACCCAGGACCTTGAATGGTGTCCCGTTTTCTGTAATAGGGGAGTGAGTTCACCTCACTGCGAATAGAATCAGCGAACGCTCACTTTTCGCGAGATAACACTTGTGAATGAGAGCGGGCATGACGTGAGCGTACTTGAGGTCACTATTCGACTGCGATTAGAGATGGATCAAAAACATAGATCGGTTAGACTCACAAGTTGTCGTGGGGTCCGAATACATTAGTAGGAATAGCGGACGTGAAGTTGCAACCAAACTCTTCCTTGTACGCGCTGTAAAATGGTGTAAGAAATAAGGGAATGATGAGGTTGGATACAAGCGGACCGATTTTGCACATCAACCATTCTTTTGGCATATGCGTAGCCAAAGTTGGAGTCATGAGGGGGACCAAGGTGTACTTTCTCTTCTGTTAGAGGGTATTCGACTTTATCGGGAAACACGCATGTCGAAAGACACGAAATGACTTTTTGCGTCTTTTTGATACGCGCAGTGTGCAATACGTTATCATTGATCAACATGTTGTCCCGGAGGAACGTCATCTGGAGCGGAGATCGTCAAGCTAAATATATCTACGTGCAGATCGTCACTACTGACCTTGCGCTCTCTGTTGGCAAAGAGACCTCCGACTGATCGCACAAGTGTCAGAAGGATCGGGACACGAGGGATCGAGGTAGACATACCAAGTGCTGCCAAGTGAATAACATGCGTAGGCTGGTACTTTTCGAAGAGCTGCAAGGCCTGTTGGGGATCCCTGTTCATATGAGCGACACAATCATGAGCCCTCGCCTCGTCCGCTACTCAGATTTGGCGAATACCTTAGGTCGGCATCACGAGAACTGGCAAAGATCCACTTCTCGCCTGGCTGCTTTCCAAAGCGCGAGCCTTCGGGCTCATGCTCGATAACATATTCGATGGCTTTCCCAACGAGGCCAGTGCCTCCAGTGACGAGCACGACGGCGGGCATTGTTCGGTTGCAAACCTCGAGAACCGAGTAGCGTTAGTGATGGATTATGAAGAAGAGTCTATAGGTTACTATTTATGTGATGTAGAGGACAGGTTGGTGGATTCCCACCCATATCTGCTACATATTCCCTGGCTGCATGAAAGTTCCCGCTCTCCGTCAGCCATAGCGTACGACCAGCTTCCCAGCAGTCGAATAGTCAACTGACTCCTTGTCCAACCTACATGACTGTCCAGGACAGACAGACGATATCAGCCGAGGTCTACAACCTCGCAGCGTCCTGCGAACCAATCGGCGAACGTGTCAAGGAGGCCTTGGATGTCGTTGAGAATGCTCTGGATACATATACGTGCGTGCTAGTCTGGCTTGGATCATGTCCATGACACAGATCGTGTCCCTTGCTTTCAGACCGGACAAGCTGTCGATCAGCTTCAACGGAGGCAAGGACTGTGCGTGCGCAGCTCTCTTCGCCCGGGCTCTGCTAATCGTTCACAGGCACTGTCCTCCTTCATCTCTACGCCGCGGCATTCGCTCGCCGGACTCCTCTGAGTACCAAACCAATCCCGGCCGTCTATATCCCCGTTCCTTCGCCATTTCCAGAACTAGAAGAGTTCATCCAGGAATCAGCTAGGGCATATGACCTTGATCTCTTTACATGCTCCATTGAATCGGATGTTCCCCTGCCAATTGAAAGTGTTACCCCGGGCGTGGTGACACCCGACGCACGCAAACAAAGCGAAGACTACGTTGGTCCTACAGGCTTCTCAAGGCCCGTCGGGGACGCTCGAGGTGGCGAAGGGATGCGGCAGGGTTTACATCTTTACAAGGAGAAATATCCACGAATAGAAGCTATATTGGTTGGAACAAGACGATCAGACCCACACGGTGGTGAGTTCTCCTCCGTCTGCAGGATGAAACACTGGGTCACGTTCGGTAGCCACACTCACATACAAGAATAAGACGGATGCCGGCTGGCCGGAGTTCGAACGTATCAATCCTATCATCAACTGGTCTTACTCCGACGTGTGGACATTCCTGCAGCGATTGAGCGTGCCTTACTGCTCGTTGTATGACCAAGGGTAAGCACACCTGCACAAACTGAGACTCTTCATTGAAGTGAGAGAATAGGTATACATCTCTCGGCTCGGTATACAACACATTCCCGAATCCCGCGCTCCGTGTCCAAGACGACGCGTCTTTGGATCTGTTCCCATCTTCTGTCACAGTCGTTGCCAACGAACCAAATGCCATGTGCAGGGCCGATACACCCGCTCCCCCTCAACCCAAGTCCGCAGCAGAGGATGGTCATTTTGAAGACCTTACAGTCATCGCCAGTGACCCAGAGAGCACATGCACAGCTGAGCCCCGCATGGAATCGGCCGATCTTTGGGACACTTCCCGCGATTGTACCCTTGGCTCTTTTCGCGTCATCGCTAATGACCCCTTCACCATGTGTCTAGCGGATAGCAAGCTTGTCACTGGCAACGGTCACGCGAAACCGCCACTACAGTCTGCGCGCTATAGGCCCGCTTATATGCTTCAAGACGAAGGTCTCGAGCGGGCTGGTAGAGTCTCCGGAACCGCGCAGCTAGGGAGGGCGTAGCAGCTGCAACCATATGTACGCGATAAGGCCGTATATATACTTATTAGGTCGTTCGTATTAGCAGGAATTCCAAGTTGTATGTACATCAACTACGTACATAGGCGCGACACGATCGCGTCACGATTAGTGTCTCACGCGTCGACGATGACTTTTGTCCAACCTCTAACGTTGCTCACAAGCTCCAATGCAAGATGGACAACGACACAAGAAAAGACGATCGCTCGAGATTACCCATTCACTGACCTTCACTTGGAGACCACAGACCAGTTCGTCGTTCGAACGTACCTCCAATTTCTCTGGCTCCCAGAGGTACGATCGTCGCTTGGCCATTGTCGAGATACGTTCGCGTTTCTAACTAGTCACAGTCGATCATGCCCATGAACCTGCTTATTCCATCCTTGCGTCGCGTCCAAGACGCGTCACCACGCTCTCCGGACTCTCCCCACCCGCTGCACGCGCTCTTGGATCCGCTGCTCCTCTCAGTTCGTTCCGTTGTCACCAAATACCACACGGAGCTCCCCCAAATTCTCGCGCAGGACGGCGGGGAAGGTGAAACAGAAGAATCCATGATGTGGCATACGCTTGGATACGAGATGGGTGAGGTCGGAGAGGGCAGTACGAGCGTCAACAGTGAAGATGCGATCATGTTTGAGGAAAGGTCGCGGAATATGTGGCTCGAAAGGCTTGAGAGACGAGAGTGGGTGTCGATGTCGTGCGTGGATGCCCTTTTTTGACGATATGTATACAGGGTACAGATTCAGATTTTGCTTTATCTCCTCAAGCTTTCCTTGCCTGGACCTTGCACCCCGCTACCTCCAGTGACGATTCCTGCCAATGACGTGGTTCCATCGACCAAGAAGAAACGACGGAAAGAACGAGAAAAAATCATCATTCCATCCGCACAGGACCGATTAGAGTCATTCATGGACAAGCTCTGCACGTGGCAGCTTGTCACAAACATGAGCGGCCCGGATAAACGGACGGATGAAGAAGAACACGATTGGATGCAAACATTCTGTGAAAACGTCGTCGAGCACCAGTGAGTGCACCTATCTGGAACGCAACTCTCGGTGTTTATCTTGTCCTCTTCACCACAGATTCAAATCGACGCTTCCCGACATGTGCGCACTGTTGCGCCACAAGCTATTTCCCCATTCGCCCTTTTCAGACGAGGACGAGGACACCGACGCACGATCAAGTCCCGGATCTCAGGCCACTAGTGCCTCTTATCCACATCCCAACCGTAAACTCACCCGATCGTCCACCTCCACCTCCATCTCCCAGTCCAAGGGTAAACCTAATCCAAAACCCATCCAGCGCTCCTCCTCCGTCCTATCTCATACCGCCACCTCAGATGCGCGATCTCGTTCACGTTCCTTGTCCGTCTCACTCGCACAAGATGCCTCTGCGAGGCGCTCAAACTCTACCTGCGGGACGTCATCGTCTCTCAAACGAGCTCTCAGTCGCGAAGTCAGCATGTCGCGTGGTTTTAAACCTCGTTTACAACAATCACAAGGGAGTCAATCCGAAGGCTCGAGCACAAAAGTGCCGGCCAAGTCGAAGAGGGTAGCAAGGAAGGAAGACAAGCACCCGCAAGGGGTGACACTCGTCGCCGCGACGCCTACGAAACCCAAGGTTAGAGGGGACTCGAGAAACTATAGCCAGGCCTCGAGTCAAAGTCAAAGTCAAAGCCAAAGTCAAAGTCGAGCCTTCAGCCCTGATCTTGAGGTACATATAGAGGACAAGGATGACATTGGCTACGACCTGGGAGATACTGATAGTGATGGCTTACCTGAAGACAAGAATGCAGACGAGGAACTGTGGTTACCGAATTCCTCACCTGACATCCTCCTCTTGGGAGCGAGGAAGCGGGCGGCGAGTGGTTCGTCTTCAAGTATGGGTCTCTCCGACCGGGGTGAGGAAGGAGGAATGGATACACCAGTCAAGAAACGGTCACGTAGATAGTGACAGTACTAGTAATGGGAAGTCTGTAGGTCTGTGTATCAACTTTGGCGTTGCTCACCACGTGCATTTCCAAACGTATGCTTTGCTTTCCACCGTTATTCTCATTTTCGGCTAAATAGCGCAGGGTACGCATAGAGCCAAGGGAAATGCGACACTCACACAATATGAAATTCGGGCCTAAACTAAATAGATCAGATGGCCCGAACGACTTGCCATGGATCTCGGCGGGAAAACGCGTGGATTACCGACGTTCTAGTATTCCCATACGAACAGGGTCCCATTGGAAGTGGTGGAATATTATATAGCCTGAGGTAATGTGTATACTCACCCAGCGTCGTAGAGCTGCATCACCCAAGCGACTCAGTCCATTAGTACATGGTACCGGGAAGGCATAAGCCCTATCACGCATCGAGGAGCTGTTGGAAGTTATGAGAACCCCAAAATTTAAACACGATACAGAAAATTCCCCCTCCCTCCACCAAAAAATAGAAAAAAGAACGACGTGAATGCATGAGAGCAAACTGTATTCTGATGCGTTCTCATCTTTTACCTGTCCCTCTGAACTTGGACTGTGGTAGCCATACAGGGAGCGTAGCGATGGGACTCGGGGAGCGTGAGATCCAGCATGATGTGGACAAAACGCAGCTTGGGCCGCCGAGATCCACATGTCTGCCGTCGGAAAGTGATCCATCGAACGAGGGAAACGGTCAAATTCGTGCAGGTTTGTCGACTCAATGCGTCGAGGCCCGAGGGCATTGAGAGTGCTTGGCAAACAGCCCGAAATATCTGCGTCCGGGTGGTGCAGATGCTGACTTGTGGCTCGGTTTGGCCGTGAGCTTGAACCTTCATCACCTTTGTGTAGGAGGTCACTAAGCCGCATGGAAACAAATACCCGGCCGTTCACTCAGACAAGTTGTACCCTTCAGGTCCCAGGATTGTCAAATTTGGTACGCGCAACAACGAGGAGAGTGAGTCATGTGGCCAGCAACGGGGCAGCAACCAGATCAGGAGGTAGAAATTGCTGGCTGGATATTTGGAGTAAAGGGACCAAGTAAGGAGACAAGGGAATGTGTGCCATCGAAGTAATTGTTTGTTCTTACATCCCTTTTACGTATTCCGTGGTCCGTTCTAGGTTTCACAAATGCTGCATGACTGCCCAATTTCAAGCAAAATCACATCAACCATTATCAACACCTATCAATCTCTATATATGAAGTGATCTTTCTGACAGAATTGTTTCACATCCGACGTTACTACCAGAGACTAAACAAGCCTCCGATAGAACCCTCAGGAAGAGAACACCATCTTTGCAAACTGGATCATATATTGGAATGAGTCTGGCGCAGAGTAATGCATGTTGATGATATGTCTTGTTTGATCACCCCCTCATTAGTTCTCCATGCTTGCAAACAGAACGAAATATGCTTACCCCGTGTTCGCAGGAATGTATGTATCAAAGGTCCGTGCGGTTGGATACAGCGCCTGAGCACCGGCAGGAATGCTCGTATAGTTTGTACCAGGAGGTACCCCATAGCAATTTCCATAACAAAACACAAAGTCCTTGTCTCCGGTCACCTGCGAAAAAGCACCCCTGTTCAATCTCTGTTGCAGTATGATGGTTACATAGGTGTCACATACGACGAGCACATCCCCCGTGAACTGAGGTGCCGCTGTAATATTGTTGGCGATAGTGAACAGAACACCTTGAGTAACTGGTTGCTCAATTGAACGTGCATAGTCCGAGATAGCTTGCGAGTAATATGGGGAGTACCAGTAGCTGAGTTGGTTCGTCCAAGGCTGGAAGATACAGTGGGTGAGCTAACATCTCCATTCTCTAGACGAATGCTGACCGCAAGTGTGACGAGGTAAGTGTTGGTCAAGTCGGCATCGGGGAAACGTGTAGGGAATACCAAAGATGCGATGGTATACGCCGTCGAAGCAAGCCACATTGGAAGTGCCGTCCTGGTTCAAAAAAAGAGTGAGCTGATATCCAACAGTACAGTAACGCACCAAGGATGAATGAAGTCGACTTACGTATTTACGCTGTACCCTGTCAATACAACCCCGTCTACTGCGGTGGGTGCGATTGCAGTTATTGCTTGTGCCTGAATCGATCCGTAGCCGTGGCCCACAGCAACAATTTTCGAGTATGCACGGCCGCCAATTTCACCCGCCCTTAGCATCTCAGCAAACTTGATTGCAATAGCAACATCAGTTGGTTTTTGCACTACATTGTAACCATCAAACGGGTGTTCAGAATGACCCGTGCCAAGTCGGTCGTAACGGAATGTCGCAATGCCGGCAGCAGCAGAGGCATTGACATACGAATTGTCGTTCTCCCCGTTGGGTGAAAAATCCCAGTAACTTAAGGTGGTCACGTAGCACTGAGGAGTCGAACCGAATAATGAACAAAATGAACACACCTCGCATCATAGCCGATCCCATGGATCAACAGTTGGATATCTTGTGGGTTCTTCTCGCCTTCGGCTGGGAGACAGAGAGTGCCCAATACAGAGTATGTCTCTGATACAGTTTGCATTCCGTACTCATACGTATCCGTGAAGTTGGACTGGTATGGGAAAGTAGTCACAAACTCTTGCAAAAGTTGGGTGATGTACGTCTAGAACACTCAGTTTGGAATGTGTTTGACAGGAAAGCAGTCAGCGGCATACCTCGTTCGCATTCAAGGTCACATTCTCAAACATGTAGTTGGTGCTGGTGATGTTTAAGGCGTATGGCTCCCGGGTGCATATTGCGTTTGGCGGGCCCAGGCGAGGCGAGACGTAACCAGCAGGACCTCCAGGTGCTCCGCCTGTGGACAACAAGGCACCCAAAGCAACAGGACAAGCCAAGAGCCCAATTACACAGGGAAGACGCAGACCGGCCATGGTAGGTGCTGAGAAGCGTAGAAACAACACGAGTCGCAGAAGGGACAAACCTGAGACAGTAAGATAAGGCAAATCTGTCGGTCTTCTCGCTCCAAGTATAAATATGTACAAATCTCTGCTCAGGAAAAAGAATCAAACGAAACATGTGAGATCGAAAACTGGTCGTAGGTAGCCAGCCAAGTGGGGGGTAGATCGGTATCATCGCGACCAGCCTGGGAGTTTTCTTCCGAGCAGATTCAATAACGAGCGGTAGAGGGTGTACAACGCACGCCATATTGCAACGATTCACCGAGGATCGGCAAGATCGACGGACGACGGTGGCACTACCGCCGGTTGAAAACGGGTGGAATTTCACGGCTGAAACGCCTGACCTCGAGGGAACTCCATTTACACGATCAGATGGTTGAAAGTGACTGTTTGTGTTGCAAGCACATGGATGAGGGGCTAACCTCGACCTGTGAGCCTCACCAGGCATTAGCAGAACGACAAGAATAAAAGTCACCCAGTCCGTGGAAGTATAGGTAAAGGTACGGCTCGCTCATAATACCGACTGCGTTAGATCATTGGACTTCGAGTGGGTTTCCGACCCGCCTTGTTCCATACCATCGTGCAACTGCGAATACTCTCGGCTGTAAGGTCATATTTGGCAGCACTGTTAGCAGTAGACCGCACCCACGGTAATCGTGATGTTTCGACCCCTCGGGTAACTACTGTGTGCAGGGCTTGACAACGACAGAACCTGAGTGAGCGAGGAACGAGTCAAACGAGACGGCTCAGCGCTGCAGCGCTGAGCGGAGGGCCACCCGAGTTCCCACGACCTTGTGCTGCCATGCATCGCGCGGCAAGGTCTTGCACTGCGGGCAATGGCGGGATGGTTAGATCTCTAACACGGCGGATCGGCATGTTAGATAATAAGCTCGCCGATCATCCGCTTCTACCTCCGTCTCCAGTCCAGGGGTAAACCTAACCCAATACCCATCCAACGCTCCTCCTCTGTCCTATCCCTCATTCACGTACCTTGTCCCTCTCGCTCGCACAGGATGCTTCCGCAAGGCGTTCCAACACTACCTTCGGGGGTCGTCTTCCTTCAACCGAGCTCTCAGCCACGAAGTCAACGTGTGCGTGGGTTCAAACCTCGGACACAACAACCATAGGCGAAGGCTCGGGCACAAAAAGTGCCGGCCAAGTCGAAGAGGGAAGCAAAGAAGAAAACCAAGCACCCGCAAGGAGTGACGCTCGTCGCCGCGGCGTCTATGAAACCCAAGGTCAGAGGGGACTCGAGAAATACAGACAGGCCTCGAGTCAAAGTCGAGCTTTCAGTCTCGATCTCGAGGCACACATAGAGGACAAGGATGACATCGGCGGCGGGCTGGGAGATGGTGATAGTCATGGCTCACCCGAGGTCAAGGACAAAGACGAGGAACATTGGTTATCTCGTCATCATGAATCTCTCTGACACAGTTGAGGAAGTAGGATATGCCTGTCAAGAAATAGTTGCATATACAGTGATAGTAGGCTCATGACTCGAAGAAATAAACACTGGCATTCATACAGACACGTTGACAACTCCGACTGCGTAAAATTTGGGCCTCAACAGACCAGGTGGTACGACTTACCATGAATCCAGAAAAAAAGTTTGGATTACCAGAGTTCTAGTGTGCCCATGTGAACAGCCTGTCCCCTTGAAGTGAGTGGTAGAACGACTTGCAATTACATGTATGCAGGTAGGTCGGATAGCGTTGAACCTACAGAACCTGAGGACACAACGACTACCTTGAGTGGTTGGTGGTCCACCATCTCAGGAGTCAGCAGGCTTTGTGAAGCACCAAACATGAACTGGCTCTAAAATTTAACCGATTAGTATTGTGGACAGTCACCCCCTACGTCGCCGGCCTGCATCACGCAAGCGACTGAGCAACGCGTCACCGGGAAGCCGTAACCCCTAAATGAATTATCACACATCGAGGAACTGTTGGAAGTTATCAGAACCCCCAGGGTTAAACACAATACAGAAATTTCTCTCTCATGTCGTGAATGCGTGAGAGCAATCTGTATTCTAATGCATTCCCATCTTACCTGTCTCTCTGAACGTGGGTTGTGGTAGCCATGCATGCAGCTGCAGGAGCGTAGCGGTGGGATCCGGGCGTGAGATCTTGAGATCCAACGAGGAAAAATCCACGTCAGTGTGGAGCGGACATAACTGTCCAGATCCACATGTCCGCTGTCGGGACGTCAAGGGAAAGTGATCAATCGAGCCGGGAAACGGCGAAGTTCGTGCAGAAAGTTTATCGACTCGATGCGTCGAGCTGTGACACGGGCCCCTTGAAAGTGCATGTACTCGGCAAACAGCCCAGACTATTTGCGTCTACTACTAGCCTGAGGTGGTGCGGATGTGACCTGTTCGGATTCGGTCTGGCCGTAAGCTTGAACTCTCATTATCTTCGTGTAGGAGGACACTAGGCCGCATGGAAGCCAATCCCCAAACGTCCACTCAGACAATTTGCAGCCCTGAGGATTGTCTTTAGTCACGGTACGGCCCGACTCTTTATGACATCGACTATCTTTCCTTTTACGTACTCCGCGGTCCGTTCTAGTTTTCACGAACGCTCCATTACCGCCCAATTTCAAGTAAAATCACATCAACGATGATCAATACCCATCAATCTCTACTATTTACATATGAAGTGATCTTTCTGACAGAATGGTTTCCATCCGATGTTACTACCAGAGACTAAGCAACGCCTCCGATAGAACCCTCAAGGAGAGAACGCCATGCAAACTGGGTCATATATTGGAATGAGTCTGGCGCAAGGTAATGCAGGTGCCAGGTTGATGATATGTCTTGTTTGATCACCCCCTCATAAGCTCTCCATGCTTGCAAACAGAACGAGATATGGATATGCTTACCCCGTGTTCGGAGGAATGTATGCCTCAAAGGTCCGTGCAGCTGGATACAGCGCCTGGGCATCGGCAGGAATGCTCGTATGGTTTGTACCAGGGAGTACCCCATAGCAGTTTTTGTAGCACAACACAAAGTCCTTGTCTCTAGTCACCTGCGAAAAAGCACCCCTGGTCAATCCCTGTCGAAGTGTGACGGTTATAAATGTGCCACATACAACGAGGACATCCCCCGTGAACTGAGGTGCCGCTATAATATTGTCGGCGATGGTGAACAGAACACCTTGAGTAACTGGTTGCTCAATTGACCGTGCCCAATTACACAGGGAAGACGCAGTCCGGCCATGGCAAGTGCTGAAAATCGCAGGGACCACCTCCCAGCAAAACGAACCCTGAATGAGTAAGGCAAGGCAGAGCTGTCCGTCTCCTTGATCCAAGTATACACACTTGCGAACTTCCACTCACCAATAAAAATGAAGTCTTCGGAAGAAAACAATAGGGGTTCGAAGAAGCGAACACCACTTACATCTAAATATACATTACTGAGTTCGCCTCGCCCAGTACACGGATCGGATTGATGAGAGCCACAAAGATGCAGAAACTCACGTGCTGCATAAAGTTTCAATTGCAGCGTGTATTAAACATCAGTCGTGTGAGATCGAAACCTGTCGTAGGTAGCTAGCCGAGTGAGAGGAGATCGATATCATTGTGATAAATCTGGAGGAGTTTTCCTTCCAAGCTAATGCAAAGCCGAGATAACGAGTGGTAGAAGGTGTACAGTACGCGCCATATTGCGACGATTCACCACATTTGCAAAGGACTACGGCTGCCCAGTTAAGAATGGACAGAGACTCTGCTTGAAAGTAATTCTGGGTTATCAGCATGCATTTGAGCTGCCAAACTTGACCTGTGTGCCTAACCAGGCGTTAGTAAGTCAAAAATAAAACAGCCACGAAGTCCGCCGAAGCGTAGGTACTGGGTTGTGAGCTCATAACGCCGCCGATTGCGTTAGAACATTGGGTTTCCGGTGGGTTTCCGATCCGCCTTCTTCTGCCACGTGGTCCACCATGTGCAACTGCGAACACCTCGGCTGGAAGATCACATTTAGCGCTAACGGGAACTGAGGGGAGTAGATTGTACCCATTGACGATTGCGGTCACGGTGTTTCGACCGTGGCTGAGCCTTAGGTGACTGTTGGTTCAGTGATGATGGTTCCCGTGTCAAGGGCTATTTGTAGACGTGATCTTGGCATCTCGACGACATCGTGGCGAGTGCTCCGCGTGCGTGGCAAATTCCGAAAAGCTTGTGCGTCCGAGCTCCTCGACCGAGGCTCGATTGAACCTGCGTGCAACAGAGAGGCTGCCCTACCGTAGCTACCGGTGCGAGTGCCTGGTGGTAGTACGTAGCGCCTCGCTGTTTCGTCTTCTAATCGCAAGCAACACCTTATAGTAAGTAACACTTCTGCCAATGGTGTCATAATAAAATTTACAAGCTGCCAGAGACTCTCACATTTACACTGCAGGCCGCCGCCCACGTGGTTCATGCAATGCATCAATGCATCGTGGTTGTCTTGTCTTCAAAAACTGCGGCAACGCTTTCAGCAACTTCTTTTGCGTGGTGAACACTTTCATGCTCGTTCTATTCAGGGTTGGTTTGGGAGTTTTGAGCTCCATTTGGGTGTTTGTTGACTAGTCCCGAGTGCAGATACGTCCACGAAATCCGGTCCGCAACGTGTTCACGATTGTCGAGCGGTCAGAGGGGTCGCGTACCCACGAGGAAATGAAGATAGTCGCGAGAGTACTCATGCAGAATATAGTAAGGGTGGGTTTCGAGTAAAGTTTTGCATCAAGAGATAGATGTGTGTTTCCAACCCTCGGCCTGTGAAATCGTCGGCTCGGTAGCCCATTCCCGTACCGGTGAACTGGTATCGTGGCTACCACCTTGGAGGGAGCGGGGTTTCCGCGCCTACCACTGTGGTCGGATTCACTTACCTGGGTTCGGAGCGCTCAGATCCGCATGCTATCGATTGTGAATACATATTTTCATCGCTTCTGTGTCCAACCTCTGAGGCTTTTAGATGGGGACGCTTTCTAGCAGCATTGGGATATTGTCATTGAAAAAGGTACGTTTCTCTGAGTGGAGGATGCATCTAGCAATACATCCGCCATCATGCTGAAATTCAAGTTGACACAATTCCCAGGTTCCTTGAACAACTCAGCGCACTGCCAGGTGCGCAGAGCGCAGACCCAACCTGTTGTTCACACCGGTAGACCAAAGTCTCGCTGACTATATAACCACGGTCACTCTGGAAATATCTCGCCCAATGTCATGCGGACAAGGACTAACCGTATCGAGCCAATAATTCACAAGATCTGCTCTCCGGTACTATCGGTTTGTGCGAATGGTGCCTCAGGATAAATTAGACTTCACCCGAGTCGCACCACATAGATGCAGGTGATTCGGCGTTCACATGAGGGACAATTCCTATAGCACGATACGAAGTCAAACCGGCCGAGAAGGTTGGACGAGATCGCAGATCCAGGTACCTTGAAGATCTTTCCTTGTTGAAGGGATATATTAGACTAAGTGTCATGCTCTGCCGTCCAATGATGTGCAAATATGCTCGTGGAAATGTGCAAGATAAAGGCTGAAATCAGGTACGTCGTCCATCATCATCATAGCCCGAAGTCCGAGGAGAACAACAGCATCCCTTATTTCCCAAGCTGACTGTGTGTAGACAATGAGGAGCTTGCGATAGCAGTGATGAGAGCTCCACCGTGGGTCTGTCCAAGTGGTATTGGAGGGGGTTTGCGCCTTTTTGGAGGAGCGGGGGGTGGCCTGCGTGCCTTTTGGGTGGCGGTGGATGTAGTTGGTGGGAAACCGGAAGACGCGGGTGATGGTGGAAGATGGGGGTGATGCTTAAGTTGAAGATTCTTTTCCGCTGCTGCAGGAGTGAACCGTCGTCCATAGAACCGGTCTTCTCTCTCCACCTTGGTGCATTTGTAGTAGTTGAAGCTACAACGCCCAAGCTAGTGGCACTCTCCATGCTTGGTCTCCTGACATCATCAGAGCCCGATCGCGACGGAGGTGGCTTAATAGATTGTGACTTTATATTCTCAACGCTGCGACTGGGCTTGATTTGTTTCGACTTGATCAGGGGTGGAATGGCACCATCATGTCGCCTTGCGGAGCCCGTTGACATGGCAACTTGAGACTGTAGGCCAGCTTGCGTCGTCGACGCAAGGATATCATGACTAGGGCTGCCTTGGCGGAAGTTGCCCTGCGACTCGGAACCCAAAGCATCTTTGTCGAACGAACTCTTTCGCAGGTGCACACACCATTCCCCGCTGAGACACCGTTCCACCAATCGCTTCGTGGTCGGGTTGATATCTCGGATGTTAGCATTCTGCGTGAGGGACTCCAGAGCCATCACTATTTGAGGACGTTTGTAGGGAATGTCCCGCAATTGCGTCTTTGTAAGGAGGGGATGTAAAACACGGAGGTACGTGTGGCGCAACTACAATGATATGAGTCGATTTCCAGCAATTGCATGAGTGAAGTTTACCCACTGATTCACTCTCATCATCGAGGTCCACCAGCTCGCGCAAGAAGACATCGACAAGTACGCAGAGGTCATTTGTGTAGAAATACTCCGAGGTCGCTTTCGAAGTGAACAAAATATATAGTAGCTTCAACACAAGTAACTGCATGCACAGATCCTCCGCAGAACGAGCTAAAGAAATTTTTCAGCCATGATAGAAGAATAACCCACGTAAGACATACATGCACGATTGAGCATAAATATCATATTCTCTCCAAATGTTTTGCTGGAACCGAGACGAGATATAAGCACATCAAGTACCCGATTTCGCACCTCAGACGCTTTCCCTTGGCCACCCTGGGACGAGGCAGCATTGTTCAAGCCTGCAACCATGAACTGTTCGTTAAGCGCCACCTGGTTGAGGGTTAATAGCTGCCAGAAGAAGATTTTTTGGCGATACTCACTATCAATTTGATGACGGAGTAGTTGAAGGTCTCATCCGGCATAAAGCGTGTCTGCTCCACGAGCTCGAAGAGATGGTCGATGAACGAATCACTGAATACACCTGTGTCAAAGTGTTCAGCCAGACGAACAAGGTGACCCGGAGAAGTAAAAACTTACATAAATCTTGCTCCGACAGCTTCTGAACCCGACAGACTTCGTAGAGTAGTCTGACACCAAGCACCCTCAGCTTGCCTTCTATAGCAATTGGACCCATGATGATGCTTGCACGAGAGCCTGCGCCGTTGGAAGCGAGATTAGGGTCAATATAAGAATCATCGACATCTGGATCAATCTCGACCAAGATATGATCCATCAGTAGTGGGATGAGAGGTTGCCATCGCTTATGGCTACGAAGGAAGGAGGATTGGCGTCTGCCCCAAAACAATAGAAGGCTATATAAGATAAATTGTCCGTGAGGATCCGTTTTCTACAAACATGTGTAAGCTGTGCAAGACCGTACTGTCATCGTTCCACATACCGACTGCACATCCTCGATCGCAAGTTCACACATCCTCTCAGAGTGAAAGGCGAAAAGCTCGGAATCCAGAAGTAACTGGCATGCGTGCTCTAGTTGGAGTGGAGATTGAAGGTAGTGTTCTACTGACAAAACTACGATCAACACAAGATGTAACAATGGAAGCGGAGGAGCTGACCGTGGTAAGAAGCGCATAAGGAGACGAACCTCCGGAGTGCAGTATCAAGCATGGACAATGTGGCCGAATCATCGCTCGGAAGACGTAGGATGTCGTCAAGTTCTAAGGCGATGGAAAGATCACGATAAAGGATGCAATAAGTTTCTCCTGATAACCAAGAGTTGCAGGGTACGGAGCGTGTGACGAAACGTACCTGACCAAAATTGCGGGGCATTCTCTATGTAGTATGTAATCCCAAAATCATCTTCTGCTAGCATGTTAACTGCAGAATCCGAAGTCTGGATCATCATGGCGATGGAATTCCAGGTGTCGAGGTCTCTCGCGGCCTGTGATTGGAGCGATAAAAAGGAGAAGTAACCGCTGCGGCACGAAAACAGTGGGATTGGTTGATCCGAACACTTTTTGACCGCCCCTAGCCGAGACTCTATGCGATGAGACCGAGTAGTACTTTTAACTTGAGACCTTGCAAGCTGAAGCCAGCTCGTGTTCACGTTGGCGACAACGAACACGATTAGCTCACTACCTTGAAGCCTTGCAGTGTCCGGGGTCCACCGGCAAAGTGAACCCGAATGGCCCCTCTCCGCTGGTTGACGACCGTCTTAGTCGGCGCAAGACATCTTGCATTCAACACAGGACCTTCAAAGTGAGTTGTTCAGCTCGGCCTAGAGCGAATGTAAGGCAACAGTTTGCCACTCTCATCACGTCGCGAGTGGCAAAGGCACGAGGACAGCAAGGAAACACCCACTTTTCTTTCTATCCCACGCGGAGCGATCAAATCGGACATACATATACAGTTCATGTATCTCCGATCTACCCATTCGGCGTGGTGTCACCCTCCCGACGCATGCCCCACTCCCACTTCCTGTTAGTATGATGGTATCTACATCCGTGCCAGCGGTGGATTGTGTATGTAAGGTGGCTGAACGAAACAGCTTTGGTGCTTAGCAGCACTGTGCACAGGCCCATCCCTCTTTTGGTGGATGTTGATCGTTCCTGTTCTCCCGACCGACTGCTGGCTTTCGGGGCACAGGCGCCGTTCTCGGCTGGTCAGGTGCCTTTCAAGGCAGCGAGCGTATGGATCAGACAAATTTCGCTTAGCATTAGAAGGCACATGTTGTGAACCAGGCACAGCAAACTATTTTCGCTTGTAGTGCGGCAGCCGGTGCTGGCAACTAATTCCCCGCATTCGATTGGATACTAGTAACTGAGCATTAATCTTAGCGCAGACGTCACGCCACGGTACACATGCAAAGGCTGCATAGTACACACTGTTTAGTCTAAGACGCCATCTTAATACAAGCGATGTGGACGAATACAGGTTTGATGATCAAGTTCGCTATAGATTAATTCCCGTACGTAGGATGATTTGAGGTGTAATTATGACATGACATGCGGTCTATATGAGTCAAAACAACACTCCAACAATGATATTTAATATCTGCGAGAACAATGGAGTCGAGTGACCAATTCATGAGGAAAATCCAGTATCTCTCCCGGTCATACCTCGAGGAGTGCAACGATGGCGTACGCTGCAGCTGCAGCTGCTCCGCCGACTAATAGTGTACTCACTGCACCCCACAAGTATCCCTTGACTCCTTTGCCCGCCCCGGTTACCCTGGCTTTGACCGCCCCAAAGACCAGAAGTACGAAACCAGTTAGAATGCAGGAATAGATCAAGGCCACATGAGCACGGGTGAAGAAAAAGTAAGGAAGGAGTGGTATAATCCCTCCGATGAGGTACCCGAGTCCAATCGTAATCGCCGACCCATATAGGCGACTTGTCGGTACCTCCTCTGCCAAAGGAGACAAGTCGGTAAAATGATTGCTAAAAAGGAGAAAAACGAACCCAAACCCTCGCCAAACTTAAGCAAGAAGGGAGTTAACCCCACGTCGGACTTCCACCTGAGAGATTGAGTTTCTTCGTCCGAGGATGATGAACTATTGCCGTCTACGCCTGTGTCAAATTCAACGTCGCGCAAACATTTCGTGACAGCTTTCGAAGTGCATTCATCAACACCGACTGGGCCGAGAACAGCATGGACTTCTCTTTCCATTTCTCCCTGGCAGCTGCGGAGTACTCTTGACGATGTGTGACGCTTCAAGAACCGATAATGGTCTCTTTCAGCCTGAGAGGCAAGGAATCCACCGATTCCCATGGAAATAGACCCTGCAATGAGTTCCGCGATCCCCCCGAGAACGACTAGCTTGGACTCTCCAAGTGACGACAGACCAGCCGTCAATGCAAAGGGGACAGTCAAACCGTCAGAAAGACCAATGACCCTAGAAGTATAAATATGAATGGTTGGGGGAACGCTGCTGTAAAGGAGGACAAAGTGGGAAAAGACTCACACATCGCGGACTATATCAGGGTTGATGAGGGTGCGATCATCCTCGTCTTTGAGCTCCTTGCAACACACACCACCCTCTCGTCCATGTCTATCGCACTTGGCAGGAAGAGGGATGTTTCTGTTGGAGGACTCCAGAGCCCAGACGGGTGGCTTTGATCCAAGGGATGCATCCCTGTGTTGGGGAAGGGGGACAGCGAAGGAACCATTGGTCTCTGAGGACATTTTAGAAGGGATGGGGGATGACGACCTCGATATGTTGATATTTATACGATATGGACTTGCTAGATTGAGCAAGGCATTACACGCGGGGGAAATACAGCATCTTGACCCTAACCCTAAATTGATGCCACCGACATAATTTTAGATTACTGACTTAGTGCCTGCGTCTATTTATTTTGTTATTTTCACCTTTCAAACATTCCCCAAACTGGACTTCCTCGCGCCCGCCTGACGTGAAGGGATGCGAGTTCCCGACGGGTCCCCCGTGGGCTCTGGCCAATCAGTGAATGGCGATTTGAGGAATGTGAATGCACTGGCACATTTTGCTGTCTGCGGTTCGCAGTACCAATCCAGGACTCATCCGGTGTGTATGCTCCCCGGCCGATCACATGGAAGCAATGTATCTTCTCCGTTCCTTGCAATACAACTGGTTCACCCGAAGATGTGATCTAGCGTGGTCCCACTCCTGACTATTTTAGTGATTCTCCCTCCGAGGTGATGGTGCATAAGCTCCGAGTTCTGGACAACTCTTGCGCTGCGAGACTGCAACTGTACTGATGCGCATTCGCTGACATCACCATCACGATCAAGCTGGCAGCCGTCGTCGTTCAGGAGACATATTTTACCGAGCACATGCCACTTTGGTGTAATGCTTGTGATGAAATTCGCAGCGTATGACTGGCTGCGAGTTGGCAATCTGAGGGGAACATTTTCCATTTTGCCCAATTCGACCCACACCCGGTTCAGGTCAGTTCAAGTTCACAGCAATTTTAACAGACCGGCGGCTAGGTTTAACATCTTCGAAATTCGTGTACCATATATGTACATACATATAGCGTTTTGGCGAGGCCACCATCCCGGATTAATTTGTTTTACCAAGTTTAATGGATGAGCGTTTTTCACGTTGGGAGGCATGATGCACGGCATGCGATCTTGGTCGCTCCTCTACGAAGACCTCCTATCACAGCGTTAGCTCTCAGTCTCCTCGTTTCGTCATCGCTGAGGTTCAGACTTTTTGAGCTACGTACTCTATTCATTTGCCCCCCGTTTTTTAGTTAGGCCCTTGCTCGACAAAGCAAGTCTTCCTTTTATCTTGCTAGATCAGCACATGGGATCCGAGTTCACAACAGCTTTCAGTTACGCTATGTGTATGTACGAAATTCATAGACTCCCTAGCACGCTCGCGAATCGGGGCTCACCAGGGGAGTCGTTTTCGCTATTCAAGTACTCAAGTCTGACTACACCTCGATCGATGGAAACTAAGTTTCAAACAATATTCAAAACACTGGTTATGTAATAGCCACTGACGTAGCGCGTATTTGTTTCCACTCCAAAAAGCAAGGGTTGGCGCAAGCTAACCCCCAAATCTCGTCAAATCGCGGCAATGCGGTCAAGTGCTCGGGGTTTTTGACCAGAGATTTTGCCGATCAGTGACTTCCTGGCCATTTTATGCTTTGGACTTAGTCAGAGCACAAGGCCACTGAGTACTGTGACACATGTGTCGGCGTTGAAACGTTGAAGCCCTGCGATCCCGTTTCAGTGTTAATGTCATCGATTTATTGTCTCACTCCTCTTGCCTGTGAAGGCGCGTGGTTCATCCCAAGCACCCCAATCATGAGAGTAGGAAATCTAAAACCCATCCTTGTGGTATACATGTCTGACCGGTGCTTCCCGACGACGTTCGGATCGTTGATCCTTTACGTACTGGGATGTTTTGAATGCCCTTTCGGATGATCCCACATGATATGTTTGCATCCTATTACCTGGACTGGTAGGCACCGGCACCATCACACACGTGTGCCTTACCACCCCACTTCAAATTGCCTGGATGACTCCTCCAGATGAAATTGTACCTGCCATGAACGTTTGAACCATTATAGTAACTTAGCATGTTGCTGCGTGCGGTTTGAAGGGCTGATTGCGCGTATGTATCAATATCAATGGCAGCATAACCACCGCCCATATGCCATAATTACAGCGGCCAAGCCCAAACAAAACCACTGCCACTACGACGGCCTTGGCGGCCAGCAACTGGTCGTGACAGTCTGCTACACTCAACCATCAGACCGACTGTGTCGCCGAGAGGATGGTCATTCTACGAGTAGCTTCTTCCCTCGCATTTTGATCCACTCCAACAAGCTGAAACAGTCCAACCAGCCTTATATTAATAAGACCCGCAGCCCTGAAATAACGCACTCATGACAAGTAAGTGATGCCGTCTACTTGTTGCCTCTTATGTACTAGCCCATTCAATATGTCCGCTCCGGTATTTCAACCAGCTGAGATGCGTTCAATGACCCCAATTCTTTGGCGTAACGGGCGCTGGTGCCATTGGTTGGACACGCCATGACATTGGTGCGTCCGTAGATCGCTCCTTAGCTAAAGGCTGTGATTACTCTCCTCACTGCCATTGCCAAGCTTCCGAGCCTCAGCCAATGTTCCGTAAACGCCCTATTTCTCCGTAATATTTCATTACGTGGGGGGAAGGGGGGGGGGTCGTACCGCTGAATATAAATTGGAAGGTTGTTGTCTACATTACTAGCGTCTCTTCTTTTCTGAGTTCAACTCTCCAGAATGGTGAATACTACCAGCGCGGGTCTTATCGGTGTTGTTTTGCTGGCTCGTCATGGCGATCGTTCTGGTGTAGTTTTCCAGAACTACACAACTTATAACTCGACACAAGGATACTTGACGCCGTACGGAGCGGTATGTCCAATGTTGCTTATTTTGTGTAGTACTAAGGTTCTCGCAGGGCCAAGAATACGAGCTCGGGCGCCACCTGAGGCATACCTATCTCGACCCGGAGTCACCATCTTACATCCGAGGCATCGAGACCGATGTCGTTGACGTTGATCAACTCTTTGTTCGCGCAGATGCGGGAGGAGGGAATGTCATACTCGATTCCGCTTATGCACTACTTCAAGGTCTTTACCCACCGACAACGATGTCCAACTCGACCCTCGCCAATGGTCAGAATGTCCTACCACCATTGGGAGGGTACCAATACGTCCCAGTGGAGTCTCTCGAGTTCTGGCAGGCTCCGTCTCTTACAAGTTGGATGGATTGCAACGTGAGTGTTTGAAAGTGGGTTAGGTTATGATGCCAATCCGGTTTTTCTAGTATTTCCTATTACACCTGGGTCGTGTGAACGTCGGCGCTATATTCAATAATACAGCTGTGCAAGCCGCTCCTTTCCTTAAAGCTGTTCAACCCTACCTCAATGGCATGAATAACAGCTTCCTTAACATGGTATGTGGTGTCCTTTCTTTGGTTGGTCATATTCTGACTTGATTGGAAGTGGAATGTGAGTGATAGAGAACGATAGTGATTGGGCTTCATCTGAAGTGTTCACAATCCCAAGATCTATGACTACCTAAACGTCCAGTATACCCACAACGCGACATTCTACAAGTCATTCCCTGAGACTCTGTTGGCGCAAGCCCGCCACTTCGCTAACATTCATGAGCAAAATGTCTTCACGGACACCACACAGAATGGAGTTGGCCAAAGTGGGTGGTTCGTGGTATACCATGGCCTAGCTGACAGTTCATAGTTGCGATCCGGACTCTTTGGCCTCAGATTTTCTGGTCATTGGGCAACATGACTTTACCTAACAACAAGGTCAAGCTTGCATTGACGGAGGTCGACTACAAGCCCTTCATCAGTCTGTTCAACGTCACCAATGCTACGGTGACCAACCCCGAGATATCTGGAATTGGTGAGAACGATCGCTGATCACCCTGTATTTTGCTCATACAAACTGTAAACAGCCGACTATGCGTCCGCTGTTGCTTTCGAGCTATCCAAGAATACTGCAGGCGATTATGTAGTTGCCATGAAATTCAAGAATGGGACGAATGACGAGGCGTTCAAACCATTGAAAATGTTCGGCCAGGACAATCTCACTTTCCCCGGCCTGATCCAGGCTCTCGACGTAAGCGCTCCCACCCTCTTCGTCTTACCGTGTTTTACATTCTGAATCTGCTTTTCTTAGTGGAGTACCATCAACTCCACCATCAACTGGTGCTTCTCTTGCAACCAGACTATCCTCCGTGGATGTTCTGTTTTCAACTATAGCAATGATCCATTCCTCAACCCTGGTGGTACCACTGCTGCATAGATGGACGCTGCACCCCTAGGGTTGTTGACCGGTTGACCGATGACACTCATAGCTATCTTCTTCTATTTCCTTATGTCTGCATACTATCTACATTCCTTTTCCCTGATATTGGGCATGCATTGTACATTCTGAGGCGGTCATAAATGAGGGTATCAGTAACTGAATGGCAGATACGGAGATCGGGGCCTGCAAGCCTTCGGCAGCCATAACTAATGATGGCGGTTGTGTGAGTGGTATAGTCTGAAAAGATCGTCAGTCACCTGGGAGGTTCATCGCCACTCAGCCAGCAGCCCAATTTGCCTCGACAAGGTTACATTCGGTTCGACAATTGCTTTCAAGTTGCTAACAACACTCACCGCAGCTTTGTTTTGCACGCAATATCAATGCACTGATCTGGAGACCTGCTGTGTGACAATCATCTTGGTACGTTTCGCTCGATGTCGAGGCAACGTATATGGCCTTTATGTCCAGCACCGAGGAAAAGTAGTGCCTGTACCATCCTGGGTTCAATATCTTGGGTTGGCTCCCGCCTCGCTACTCGAACGTATCTCTAAACCTTCGCAAAGCAGCAGTATGGAAATTCTCCGATAATGCGCCATTAAGCCGGCAGAAGCTTGGCCTTGAAATCTTGCCATCTGCACTGTCAGGTATTCCCTGAGCTCAATGGAGTTAGAAGGATGAAGATATCCAGGGAACGTTGTCTTACTGTGCGATCTCTTGGTAATGTGACTGCGGGGCTCATCGCATCCTTTGCTGCGGAAATGGGTGCCCTGCCCACTAGTGGAACGGTTCCTGGGCTCCTTAACTGAGCGTGCAGCAGCCGTAATGCTGGATGTGCTAGCGGAAATTATTTTAGCGGCGGTGAAAGCCAAGCAAGTCGCCTCCTTGAGCGAGACAGCCTTCTTGATCGAAGATGCTACTAACGAAATAGAGTCTAGTATATTGATGTTGCAAAACGATAGGAGGCGAAACAGCTTTGCAAATCAATTACATAATTCCTTGGACCTTGCTGGGCGTGTCAATGCTTGGACCGGTTTCCTGCTGCGTCCCCCCGCCCGCCATTCGTCCGAGGCAGGGAACCAAAGCCTTTACAATCACTGAGTACTGAGACCCCGTACGGGACAAAATGCATATGACGCTAAACCGATTTCCCAAGCACGCTTCGTTCGCTGCTGAGCGCTTGGAATCGCCGACGTGACAATTGGCAACGTTGCATTCTACACACTACCACCGCCTTGACCTCAAAACCTGACGCATTCAACGGTGCGCTTTGATTCCTCTATGGCGTGAATCCAGCGTCCATCATAAATTAGACGCATCGATGCGTTCGCTATTGCCAATCTACGTTTCAATCTATATACGCGATCATGTGATCTAGTTATAGTCGAGGATTCCCTACCATGTCCAGTTCTGACTGGGGGTTGACTTCGCCAGCTCGCCCTCGTAAATCACTACTACCAGCGAACATGTCAAGGTCTCCAAAAAAGAAACGAAACACTTGTGCAGCCCTTTCCGTGGCGGGCACTGGATGTTCATGTCCGCCACTGGATGGCGTCCTGTGGTGCCCCCGTCACAATGAGGTGTGCTCTAGTAAAGTCTAGTCTTGTCCCCTGACAAACGCCGCCGGCTTCAACTCACAGGAGCGTCTCAAATTATACACGAATTACAAAGCTCACGGCGTGCTTCTCAAAGCATACCCTGATATCCCGGCGTGCCATGATGTCGCAACAATCATGACGTGCGACAGCCTTTCTCTTCTTCGAGAGTGGAATGCCCACCTTCGGGGAAAGTATAATCTGCTCACTAGGTGTGTTGTACTCAATAAATGAAACCTCTTCTGTCCCTTCACCAGCCTGCAGATGCATCGAGGCGAGGGTCTACTTTACCCGAAGGTTCTTCGGGTACGTGTTATATCGCATCCTTTTGATAGTGAGTCCTGAAGTGAAAAAACCACTGAAATAGTGAAGACATGGTAGGTGCCTTGTCCGTGCTACGACCATAGGCAAACTGATCTTCAAGTGCAGGATTTTGGTCACAAGATATTCTGGGATAGTCTAGTGCGGAGGAGGGCCGAAGTGGAGCAACTAATGTTACACGTAGAAACGCGCGGCTACCAACTCATCCTCAAGGGTCAGAACGCGCTGTGGGTCCTGGAGCAAGACACGCATGAGACCGGAGACTGTTCCGGCTACGGGGATCGCACCAACGGCACTGACGTGTCGTTCCACTCTACGGAGAGCGTTGAAGGTGCTGCCATCGAGGATCCTCTGGAGGCCATCTTACGCGAGAAGGCTATCGAATTCAGAGAGAAGATTAGGATGTGCCTCGCTTGGTACTGCGCCGCTTCGACGTCACGATTCCACGGCGAGCGGCTGGAGGTCATCTATGCATACGTTCGCCGGGCGGTCTACAAGGACGCTTCTCTCATGTTTCTCTCGCACAGCTATGATAGTGTCATGACCTTGTTGAGCGATCAAGATCTAGATCTTATTACGGTGGAGAAGATTTGGCACGCCATCAGTGCGTTGTGCGTACATGACGTTCAGTCCGCCGTCGACGATGTGCTACGGTTGACAGACGGTGACCACGTGGTCGTACTCGGCGGAAAGGTCTTCAAAGATGTCAGCGGTGAACGATGGCCTTTGCATGCATGGGACCATATGATGGCCATCCGCCAATGTTATTCCTGCCTTCGCACGACTTGTCGAACGGTATACCGATAGTTTTGGCCTTTCTGATCCCAGAGCACTCATCATCCACACAGATCGATGAAGTCATTGACCTTACCCGGTACGCTCTGTTGACACGAGCACCGTTATCTCAAACGTACATCAAGTACAACTTTAGCTTCGATGGCTCCAAAGAACTGATCTTGGCCGGTTTTATCCCAAACAACATTCCGCTCTCCTCACCTCGCCATTCAATTATCTGCAAAGAGTCTGGCCCACAGTCTGCTAGTCTTATCTGGGAAGAGACCAAACGTAATCTCTCCTTGTATGCTGCCCTGTCCCTGAGCGATCCGATGGCGCAGGCATTTGTCAATGCATGTATTCGCCACCCCGACCTCATGGTCATGCTTCGCAAAGGGGCAGATGCGCGGATTATCCGTTCTTCATCTGTCGTGTGGACCTCTCGCAGGCGATACGCCCAAAGTCTCTCGGCGCTCGCTTCTGTGCCTTGGGAGAAGACGACAGATGTTGTTCCTCTCTCAGACTTGGCGCTCAAAGATGCCCAACCATCTGGATGGGCGCACGAGAAGATCGCCGATTGCATGCAAGTCATCGTCGTTGATGCGAGCGAGGGTACGATGAGCGACTTTGTCCGGAAGCTCGTCGGGATCTGGTGTCAGGTGTACAACGTCGGCAACAAGGACGAATTGTACGACGCGGTCAAAGGCCCCTACGAAGCCGCGGGCGAGTTGCAAGAGTACGAGGAGGTGACGGGCAAGATCGTGCTCGATTATTACCAGAGCTTGTGGGGATGTATGCCTCCCCCTGCGCTGGTCGAGAACCCGGAGCACTTCCGATTCGGTTTCGATTCGTTTTAATCTTTATTTTCTCTTTCTCTTTATTCTTTTTCGGGACATTCGCTCTGCATTCACGCATTCCTTGAATAATGCTCCTCATCACTGTTCCTCAGCACACATTCATTTTTAACTGCATCTCCTGGTCTATTCTGCATGGCACTATAGCGGCCTGCAATGTATCGTCATCCATTCATATCACCCTTGATAAATTATCATATCACTGGAACAATTTTGTAGAATACAGCACCGGAATACATTAAACTAGCCATTTAGTGAACCCAGCTGGATTATGAACCCAAGGACCGTCGACTGATGCACCAACATCTATGGAGAATAATACACGAGACTGTACACAAAGGTCAGATAAAATACCTCAGGAACGAAGACATGCCCCAAATGTCCCAGCAATGGGGTTTAAAAGCGTCATGGACATGAAAGTATTCAGCGTGAGCCAGCGTGCAAGTACCTAAGCAACTGGTGCGTAGATATAAAAGTGGCGGGTTGCACGTGCATGATCTTGACCCTTAAAAGTTCTCTGTTTAACAAGAACGCCACGAAGAAACAATGGCATTAGAGACCGAGCCTTGGAAACCACGACAAGGGAACATACCCTTTCCGAAGAAGAACCTAGTTCCACCGGCGCTAGGGCTCGAGTACTTGTTACACATTTGGTGGAGTTGCTTGGACAACACGACAGGTCCACAAAAGAACTGCGAAAGAGCATACACGGGGTTAGGATGAAGTGCTGCCGACACGCGTGTGCAACGTACCACACCGACATCCGTTTCATGGTGCTTGTCGACGAGGGACGTGAATACTTTATCCCAGTTCGGCCGCCCGAAATGAGTTGGGGCACGCAATGACGTGATCGCGTCTTTCTCTGCACCGACGTCTTGAACCTGCATAACGCACGCGGGGACCGAAGAACATGCGGGCAGGTTCCGATATTAGTCCGCTTGGCAAGATGCGAGCAACGGGTACGAAAAACGCACGATGATGTTATTCACGTCATCCTCCTTGACTTTGGCTGTGAGATAGATGTTGATCTCGATCCGGTTCTGAGTATCTTGATCTTCAATGGCTTGCAAGAGGGAGTGGAACCATTCTGCGCTGCCAAAGTCACGGATGACCCAGGTAAAGTAAACCTTGGAGAGGCGCGCCGGCTTCGAGTTGTTCATGTTATTCATGCGGTACCAGATAGATTTCAATATGCTGTGATAAAGTTGAGATCACCCGTATTCCTTAGCAACAGGCCAGAACCTACGAGGCAAACGGCGTAACACCAATACCGGCACCGACAAGCAGGACCGTTTCGTAGTTCAAAAAGTCCTCCGAAGCGCTACCAAATGGACCATCGACCATGACGCGCGGAAGTGTCCGGTTAAGGGGCGGGTTCGTGTTGGTGCCTACCACCATACCACCGGTAGCATTTATTTCCTTCTCCTTCTTGGAGCCGAAATCGCAACCAAGGGCCTTGGCGAGTGCCGTAGTAAAGTCGCCGATGACACGAACATGAACCGAGATGTAGTCCTCCTCTGGCGCACTATAAGGACTTCAGAGAAACTCGATGAGGGTAGGCGGGAAAGGAATCACATGCCTGGTAAGAGTGAAAGGATGCCATTGGAAATACGAGATTTCTGGGCAGCAAATAAAGATGTATTGTCCGGCGCGAGTCGTCGTCTTCTCCTTCTTGATCTGGATCTCAATGACCTTTGAAGGGTGCTGGATGACCTTGGAGATGTACGTTTTGTGACGAGACCGAATTTCACGTAAGACGCGCTCGTAGGTCCAAATGGTGCCACCAACAAGCCAGTAGCGCTGAACATGGATTATGAGAAGCGGGATGCTGGGTAGAAATTGAACTCACCCAGAACACACCGATAGTATTGAAAGAACAGAAGGGCTGTCTGTCAGGCTTGATCATGCACCACATTCCGTGGAACTGCCATGCAAGGAAGAAGACGAGGAAGAGGTGGTGGGTGTACCAGAATCTCTCGAAACTGGCACGTCGGCGTTTCTCCATAGCAAACCAGACCATGATCCCAAGACAGGCGGTCATAATCCACCCAGTGGCACCAGGACCAGTGGCAAAGTTTGCCTGCAAAAAGACCAGGATACGCTGACCAGTAGTCTTGGCATTAGGATCAAGCATAGCGAGCTCTTGGAAGTTGCGCATGTGAGCGGCAATATGGATGACTGTGAACACGACCATGGACCACGCCGTCGCTTTGTGGAAGGTAATGTTTTTGTCGAACGGAATGAACTGGTTCAATGGGGTCCGACGAAGGAGGGAGATGAAGTTACGACAGACGGGCAAAAGGATGAAGATGACATCGGTGTGTAGCACGAGAGCAGCAGAACGAGCGATGGCTACAATAATGTTTTGCTAAGTCTTTGTTCACTCCGAAAGTGTAGCGGAGAATACTGACAATAAGTGATACCAAAGGTGGCACGAGCGGTGGTTAGGTCATCGCTCAGCTGATAGTTCATGAAACCAAAGGCAATGACCAGACAGTGGAAGAATATCCAAGAGAAGAAGAACAGTCGCTTCCCCCCTTCGTTGATCATCCATAGGTCGAATCTTTGACCAAGGGTGTGGGGTTTCTGCGGGTCCTTTGGAATAGTTCCATTTATCCATGTCTGCTGGATACCTTGGAGCCTATCACGCTCTGACTTGTTCCTGTGGAGGGGTGTTCCAATGGATGCACCAGCATGGTTATAGTCGGGCTTGGGCTCGATGAAAGGGTTCTGGTCAACGAAAGGATTGCGGTCTTTGAAGTCAAATCCAGAGAACCGTTTCTTGGCCATGGTAAGGTCGAGAACACGTCCAGCGGTGATCAGAGATTATAAACAGGACCTGCCTGAGAGAAAGAGGGAGCAGAAAGGAAGCTGAGAAAGCGGGCGGACTGGTTGCCGTCTAATTCTTTTATGACTTATCGGATATGTATGTGTCCTTGGCAAGATCTATCACATGGAATTTCCCATCATACCAACCAACCTCCGTGTCGCAACCGATTCAGAACTAGGGAGTCCAATTGTGAGTTCCGGGCTGGTCGATTCGCGGGCATCAGTACAGGATAGAGATGCGAACAAGGTAGCGAGTCATCCGCTGCCAAATGAACACAGCTCTGACATTGACAGAGACTCTGACCGATCAGCCGACTGATCGGTCACGCGCACGGTTAGTGCAAAGTCCCACTGCAGTTTTGCTGGCCCACTGCATGTTCATGATTGGGTCTGATGGCAGACAGTTCCAACTGCTCAAATATCCACTGTGCCCCCCTTTTTGCCACCGCTCATCATATCATTGGCATTTTCTGTGGAGATATTGTCATGTCAGACATGTCAACCGTCGTCACGTTACCGGCGACCTTCACACACATCCCACCGGCAACTTGAACAATGACTGGACCCCAACTTGCGCCTTCATTATGGTCTCATCAAAACCAACAACCATCAATTCTCGACACGGGAAATGGCGGCCGTACAGTTGAACTCTTAGATTACCGGGATGTCCATCAGCGCAAACAACGCTCTAACATCCGATGTTTCGACCAGAAAGAAGCTCGCTTGATCAATGATTAAAGAATCCTCGAGTCACTTTTCAGCGCTGTTGCATCTGATAATACAATCCATGCCACCCCGGGGCTGTGAAGCCACGCACCGTTAGACACCATCCTTCTGCAGAGCTCAACCACCTACCAAGGTAAACCATGACATTCTGGCAGGTATACTTTGGAGATTCCCCTGCTGGCGGTGTCACGTTGACGTTCATGAACATCTGCTCTGGTGTGGCGCCGCGGGGCTACATGTCAGACTGACAACTTAACGGAAGCTGAGATGAGCACTCGACAGCTCGTGGAAGGAGATGGCTTACCGTATTGGTTGCGGGGGTGCCTGAGATGTTGATAGCGCTGACAGCACTGAACCGAAATTTAGAAGGTGCATCTCTCTATAGGACCAGGAATGAATGGATACCAGAAGTTAGTCAACAGTCGAGGGGACGACGACGTACGACTCGGGTCCC